>JAULBM010351175.1:0-12149 GCA_032357055.1 Geukensia granosissima | reverse complement strand
GCCCCTTTAGCAGGGGTTCTACCTGCAGGCGGAGAAACCAAACGGCCTATTTCTATACCCCGGCCGCCCTCGGGGGCTGTTGTAAAGGAATGTTTAACGTGCTGAGAGTGTGACTTTCACCCAACACGGGTCACGGCGTAAACGTTTCCGCCCGAGCCAAGTAAAGAATTTTAACATCTCGCCCAACCAACGAACGCTACTTAAGGAGGGATTCTATCCCTGGAGGAAAAGTCTAGTAGCGTATGTGAATTTCTCAACCACGGCTACTTTCTGGTTATGAAAAGTATTATAAAAAAATCAATAAGCTCTAAAAATTCTTAACATTAAAACGAATATCTACTTCCACATGGAAACTATAAAGAATATCGCATAAAACACATACGAGTCCACTTTAGAATACTCATGTGAGAGATCAAAGGTGCATATTTCAAAGAGACATGCCAAATTTGATACAAAGTAAAAGATAAAACGAAAACAAAACGAACAAAGGCTTGGAATCCACGATAGAGTCAACAAAAAAACCCGGGTCTTAAACTGTACCATACAGCTACCAAACCGACCATAAACCCACGCTCTAAATCCTAGAAACATCTATCTCACAACGAAAAGATTTATCCCTCCTGTCTATATAAGCCGCCAAACAAGACTGTAATTCATTGGAAAAATCATTTTCACGAGAAATAACAAATAGACTACTCTAAACAAAACAAAATATACAATATTTTCAGGAGCTATTTTTTTTTTATTAATCCCAATACATAATGCTTGGAATAATCATTAAAACATTATTTAATTTCTAATTTACAGTTAGCAAGATAACAGAAAGGGATGACGTAAATTACTAATGCATTTGTAAATATCCTTCATTAGTTACAATTCGATCTTGAGAAAAAAAAGATTTGCGTTCTTTGAATAGATTTAACATGTTGAACAAGCAGGCACAAATTTAGTTGATAAGCATTCTTTCTCTGTAGCGTCAAACAAAATAAATAGCATTAAGAATCCACTCATTCAGACTAAATTAAGTGTTGCTCAATCGAATGAAATTTTGAACCGATGATTGGTTAATATCAGTTGAACCTGAACGATCGTTGATTATTTTGATTTCAAGGTCCAAAATACAAAATTACCAATGTTGAATAAATACTAGGAATTTTCGTATGCTATAAGTAAATTTCAACGAATTACCTCTCATCAGTAGCATTACAATAAAAAAGTAGGAAGTCCAAGATCTAAACATATCAAAAGAAGCAGTCATATCCAAACAAATCGAAAGGGGAAGCCAAAGCCGACGGCAGGAACAACTACTAAGTGCAATAGAATTCGAGGTCTTTCCGTATTTTAGTGTTTTTGAATTTTTACAAATGCCGCAAATTTCTGTTAAACATTACTTGATAAATTTCATGTCAGACAAGTCTGACAACTGGACTGGTTACAACCGTCGGGGACTCCCGCTCCATCAGCAGAGGCATCGACCCAGGGGTTTCAAAATAAAAAATTACCAATGTTGAATAAATATTGAGAATTTTCGTATGCTATATGTACATTCAAAGGATTTAGCTCTCATCGGTAGCATTAGAATAAAAACGTAAGATTTTATTTGGCCAAAATGTGGGCAAGACATAAAATAAAAATAGAAATAAAACATAACCGCCAAAATCACATGGTTCGTGCCTAAGTGATAAAACTTTATAAGTCTAACGGATAACTCACGAAATAACAATGTAACGCGCACCGCAAATTCCTAGAATTTGAGCTCAGCCACTTTTGGTATGAGGGTAACTGTTGACAATTTATTACCTCATATTAACGCTTGTTGTATCAGTGACAGGTTGTACTGAATTTCTAGGACACGCCGAACTAACAAGATATCTTTATTGTGTATCCAAAGCTCTTCGTAAACGTCTAGACTCTTGTATCGTTCGGGTACCAGTAAACCATACAAGATACCCCCGATATTGGGCAATTCAAACAATTACCCAATCTAGAAAAAAAGATATCATGACCAGAAAATGACGAAACATTAACACTCCGTAATGAAAAGAATAATAGATAGATTTACTGATTATTGCTAAACTTCCGACGGCAATTATTTAATGCATATTTAGGACGAGAACATGTTATCAAACTATATATCAATAAAAGGATAGGCTGGGGGTCATGCCGGGGAACTTTCTAGCCAAGTGATGGCAAATTGGGTTTGTTGTGTAGATGCGGGAAATTTAGCCTAAGCAACTGGCAGAGCGTTGCATTCTGCCAACACGGGTACGGCGGTAACGTTCCATCCGAGCCGGGTTGAGAATTTGAACATCTCGCCCTACTAAAGGATGCTAAGGGGCTCTATCCCTGGCATATTTTTCAACCCCGGCATCTCTCGCTAAACCAATGGACGCCCTTTCAACAGAGGTTTTACCTGTAGGTGGAGAAACCAAACGGTATATTTCTTAATTCCGGTAGCTCTCGGGGCTGAAGTGAATAAAAGGATTATCTGTAATTAAAATTAATAAATGTATTAAAACATTTAGACTTAACTGTTACTAAGTCTTAACACCAAATCCACTCCAGTCTCTGGTAATGAGAAATAAATAAAAAATAAAAAATTAGCTCTCAAAAACCTAATAACATAAAAAAAAAATGTAGAACTATTTTAACATAAAAACTACAAAAATGAAAACTGAAAAAAACGCACAAAAATAAATGACAGGGGCCTACTATACTAAGCCCATTTTGGGATTCAATTCCATTGAAATTTTTTGTTTGTGCCCATACCGAATCCCATATTAACAACGTTTAAAAATCTATTCGGGAATTTTTCAAAGTGAAAGAGAATTTCCGCGACAAAATTCTCATACAAGATCGCGCGTTAACCCCATGACAGGCAAGACTCCTTCATGAGACATACTTTTATATTAAATCAACATAATTTTATAAAATTTTCTTACCTTATGAACAAGTTATAGCGTAAAATCCATCAGTGGATGCACAAACAAAAATTTTCACCTGATTCAAATCCCAGTTTCTGACAGATGTATAAGTGAATTTCATTATGTAAGTGCAGATGGTTGTAAGTGATAATCTGTATATAGAAATTACATAATTTTCACTAAATCACTAATCGGATAGTTTAAAATTTCAAAAATTTTCGCCGGGAGAATGTAAGTTAGATATGATGGTGCCAATTTATTGCTTATACCATATACATCAAACGAAGATTTTTTTCTTTCTTCATGAAGTAGTTCGGGTAAGTACATCTTGTTATCTCTCGTATCATATGCCATTGTCTGTATTCCGTATAAACCTCAAAATTAAAGACAATAAAATTGATATTAAGTTTTGTTTTATTGTTTTTTTAAGCATTTTTAGGTTTTATATGTACACATGTTTAAAGCTACAATTGGTGGATAATTCTTACCATTGTTATTCATGTGGTGTCTTCTTCATCTTGTTTGGACCTTTTGTGAATTGTTAAAGGCTTTAAAAAGCATGTGTTTAATTGCGTGTATTTGTACATTTTTAATTTACTTTAGTTGATGTCTTTCTCGGTGGCTCCTATTTCAATATCCATTTAAGAATATACTATTCTTTCTCACCCACAATTTTCCCGAGAGTGTGGCAGTCAAGAAGACACACCCGCACGGTCCAGCTTCACTGTTTACTTAGTGAGTTATTTTTTGTTTAGAATTATTAAAATGAATAAACCAAGAAATCACACCCTTACGGTCCAGCTTCACTGTCTACTTAGTGAGTTATTTTTGTTCAGAATTATTTAAATGTAACCAATCAATCAATGGGGGGAGATAGGCTAGCACATGTAAAGATTATTCAGTTCGGATAAGGCCTTTGTCTGATAAATCATTTTGAATTTCTAAAATATCTATCCGTAACTGTAAAAAAATTGTTTTATTGTAATATTTAAATCAGTCTAACTAAAATTAGTTTTCCATACTTGTTCCTCCCGTTTGCCTACATTAAAACAAAAAGGGGGCAATGGTGAAGATGTTACTTTAATTAGATTGTTTTTTAATCGAACTTAAATACATAACTTTGCTTAGAACAAGCAAATAATTTCCTTCAATGTCTGAATTACGATGAATTTGATCATACGTATATAATCATATATAAATAACATATGTTCATGTACTTATTTATTATATTTGGAAATGAAGACATTTTATGTTTTCTTTACAAGAATAAAGAAATCAAACCATGTTATAATCATCAAAGTTAAAAAATGTTACACTTGATATTGAAAGGTACAAACTTTTTTAGCAAAATATTTCAATTAGATTAATAATATTTTATTGCATTATGAACAATAGGATTGGATACAAGTTATTACAACTTAATATATTCCTCTCCTTACAAGTAGTACACATATAATGACAGCAGCAAGAACATTATATAAAATTTTTCTTATAAATTATGATATGAGAAAAAAAAAATTTTTTTATGAAGACAGAGAAAAAAAGAAGAAAAAAAGACAACAAATTATTTTGATTGATAGATTAATATATCATAAATAGTAAGAAGAAAAGAAAGTACAAGATTAATGTTCAGTATCTATCAATATAGTACAGTACATTATAGAACAGAACAGTGGCTGACCTAGTTACTCAGAACCTTTTTGAGTGCTTTATAAACAAACGCACTTTTTCAAATATTTTAGAATTTCTTTCGTAGCTGTGATCGTCATTTCCAAAAAGGATTACCTCTTTATCTTTGTCGTTAACATTTAAGTCAGTTAAAAAAGTTTCCCTGCAGACATTGTATAACAGACACTCAAAGAAAAAGTGAATTGAGTCTTCAAAAGGATGTCCACAATCGCATGCAGTATTTGAGACAATATTTACTCGAAATAACCTTCCGTTCATGTCTAGCAACATTCCAGCCGCACCTCTCAATTGATACGCTACTCCAGGGCTTGTGCTTCCTATCAGGATTTTATTGATAGAGGGTTGCAGGTGACAAGAAAGCTACTGAGCCAAGGGTTTCTCATGGAAAGATTAGGATCACTCCGGATTTTTTTCGGTCGCCATCATGATTTGGTTGACCGATACACAATATCCATTTCACAGATGACAATGGATATCTTCCGACTGTTATGAATACAAATCCGCTCCCATACTATTTGACTACTGAGTAACACGAAGGCTGCTACTAGTGGAACAAGAGTTGCTAAACCTTCCAGAGCACCTGAACTCACTCTGGTTTTTGTAGGGTTCGTGTTATTCCAGGATTAGTTTTTAATGAAGTGTTGAGTGTTCTATGTTGCCTTTCGTTCCATTTTGAAGGCCATGGTCTTGTCTGTCTTCCGACTTAACGATTTGCTGTCTGTCCCTTTGGTATCTTCGAATTCCTTTTAATTTACCAAATTTAAAGCAAAGTGAATACATGTACTCACTCTCCAAATACCTGTTGTTTAGTTATCTTTATTCAACCAGATGATAGTGTTGTTGATCGGAATCATACATTTAATAAGCTATTGAAGTGGCAAGAACGGAGGGCTTGTATATGATCAGGAAAGCTTTCTCTGAGTATAACTCAGAAAAGACTTTCATATTTAAATAAAAAACTGTCTTCTTTTGTCTTGTTAAATTATCTGATACTTTTCGTCAGAAACTATGTGGTAATAACGTTTTACCTATGTGAAGATTTAGCTAAAATCAAGCAAAAGGTCTTAACTGTTGAAAGCCAACACCTTCTTTAATTCAAAACTCTATTCAAAATTTCAATAGTATCATGATTGTGCAAGAGACAGCCATCCGCCAAATGAAGTTTTACAGGAACCATTACGGCCTTCAATAATGAACCGGAGTCCATACCATAACGGAAGCTGTAAGAAGCCCCCCCCCCCCCCCAAAAAAAAAAAAAAAAAAAAAACTATTCAGAAAACACGACAACGGATTGAAAAAGGTAAACGAATAACAAGAATGGCTACTTAAACAACGTCAACCGCTGGACTACAGGTTCCTGGCTTGGACTGACACATTAAGAATGTGGCGTTTTACACCAGTTAGTGAGCGCTCACCCTCCCTAATCTTGGACAGTGTTGTGACAAAAGAACAAAGAAAACACATGATAAGAACAGTTAAAGAGAATTTAACACTTTAAGTGTCGTTTTTGTTCATTATGCAGATTGAAATATTGGTAAAAATATTGAAATCAATGTTCTGATATCTCATACATTTTGTAATGGTGTAGAACATGGGCTGTCCAACGTGCATTTATTAAGTTCTGTAAAACATATAAAATGAAACCGATAATTCTCATGTGAATTTAATATACTTCAGTTAACTATTATACCATGCTTCTTTGGTTAACTTTTATACCATGCTTCGATGATAAGATTTTATTTCCAAAAATTAATGTAAAATTTGGAAGAAAAACCAGTTAAAGGTAAAAATGTTTCGAAAAAGAATGAATTATGATTTTATAGGAATCCTAAATTTAATCGGGGGCAATCAAGGATTGAATGCATACTCTGTTTACAATTGGGAAGTATTTTTTCCGACTAACTTTCATTCAAGACGTTCATATCAAAATCTAATAAACCTGTCTTCTTTTGGATTTTATTAGATATTGTTGGTATTTGTCGTCAGACCCCATGTGTTTCTTCAATTTACCTTTAATTATTGGTGCTTCGCAACAGTTAATATAAAGTATGCAACCGTCAGACTTCAATATGAGCTATTTTATGGTTGAAATGCAATTAGACAGTTGATTGTTTCGAGAAAGATGCGGAAAATTTGCGATTTCTTCAAATTCTTACCATTCGTAAGTATAGGTTTTATTTTTAAAAAATATTTTGATCTAGGCTAAATTATTTTATTTTGTATATCGAGACAATGCATTGTTGTTAAATCTGAAGAATGTCAGTAACTTGGGTGTGAGTTTCCCACAATTTTCGGATTTTGAAAGTTTTTCCACTTACACAATCAAACTTTACATGTCAAATGTACAATTTCATATGACTCTGTCGTTCTGTTTATCATAAATGTATAACAATAATTCTTGTGTTAATTTTCTTTTTCTTTCCACTACTAGCTTTATCTTAGTCTGACAACTTGTAAATTCAATGTTTAGATTTTGCAAGTTCTTCGTTTTGAATTTTGTCAACTTAAAATATGTCTATATTGCCTTTTGTTTTTCCATATAACTCTTCAATAAGTAAATATTAAATTCATTATTTTTGTATGATCGTTCTTATTATAAATGAATATAGCAGCCACAAATGCATTTTAAAAAACCGTCAGATATCTGCTGAAATATAACAACGCATTTGTAAGATACATGTATACAATATTGTGCCATAACCAGTTCTTGTATTTGCTATACAATAATTATAATACCACTTCTGCAATCAAAAGTATATCTCGTCATTTATTTTCCCATTTTAATGAAATTTATCACATGAAAAGAGAACTACAAGCAGTATAGATAACAGCCGTATTTTTAATGCTGACTTTTTTAAATTGTTCTAAATTTACGGGATTTGTATTGCTTAGGTTTGTTTCTAATTAAAAATGCATGGTGCATAAATAATATTTGGCTTTCATATGCATTACCTGGAGTAAATAACAGTCTGTGATATGTCATATGTCCGTGCAATTGACCTCATTTTAACGGTCCATTGACTTCGGTCAAAGTTTAGTTTTAAGATTTATTATACAGTTGAATTTTTAATCCAATGAGAATGAACCATTTATGGCATGTGACCTCCAATTATTTTCTCGTATTGTACAACAGAATGTCAAAGTTTTCCGTATTGGACGTCCCGAAAAACCGTATTTTTCGTATTGTACGACCGGAAATGAAAAGTGTTTATGACGTCATATTCAATTAAACAACGGGCTAAAATCCATCGCAATACAACCAGCAAAACTATTGTATTAGGATTTAAAATTTTCTGCAAGAAATTGAAAGGCGGAAAACAATAAGTAATGTTTAGTGCTAAGCATGAAACCTCGATTATGCGAAAAATTATTTATGAAGTCCACATAAATTGTTCAGTTCCCGACCCAATGTTTCTTTAAACTTTCGTCTTTTTCTATGTTGAACTGTATAATAAACAAATTAGTTTACAGCTTTATGTACAATACGGAAAATATTGTGCTCGTTCGTCTTGTATTGAAAGTCGTATTTAACTCGACGCCTTTGGCGTCTTGTCTAATACGACTTGCAATACAATACGGACTCGTACAATATTTTCCCGCATTGTACACAACACTGTAAAATAATCTATTATTGTTTCTCAGTTACAAAACTATATAAACGGTGTAATCTATAAATGTTCCTATCTCAGACTGTTTTGTACTCCTATTATTGTATATGAAAACCAAATATTATTGAGCACCATGCATATTTATTTAGAAACATACCTAAGCACAAAAAATACCCCAGTCAATGGACCATGAAGTCAGGGCAAATGACATATACGATGTAGTAATAAATAACGATATATTTTTTCGAGATAACGATATATTATATCGATGTAACGAAATATCTTTTCGAGATAACGATATATTGTATCTAAATAACGATGTAATACATCTAGATAACGATATAATTTAATTTTTTGTGTGTCCTCTTAGAGGCTCCATAGTATTGTTATCCACCTATAGTTGTTGAAGAAATTTCACTTGCTCATATCATAAAGTATTTTCTAAGAAGAGACTTGTGAACGGAAAGGAGAGTTCTAAACAAGTGTAAATATTTCCTAAAAATATGTAAAATTTGACGCATTAATGTTTAAGAAAATCGATTTGGGTTTCACGTTTTGGAACCAAACATTGTTCAAAATTTGTTAAATTATTCTTAAAAACAAGCTCGCAATGATTAGATCTTAAAAATGGTCTGATTTAATGGTGAGATCTCGTTCCCTTTCTCCAGAAATTTAAATTATGTATGTCTGCTTTGACGATTGAAAATAAAACAGACTTATTCAATTAGTTTTGTTTATAACGCTCGTATCAAATAGGACCTTCCCGATAGTGTAATGTTTGACGTGCTTGCCTCGAATGCGGAAGGTTGTTGGTCCGATCCCCGGCCAGGTCAAACTAAAAATATTATAATTATATTTTGCTGCTTCTTCTCTCAGCAGGTAGCATTTAGGAGTAAGAGCAAATACTGGTCGGCCCAGAGTCAGGAAAATGTGTCTGAGTAAAATGAATGTTTTCCCGTGGACTGTTGCTTGTATGATCTAGCACGTTAAAATCAGACTCATCGTGTCAATCTAGAACAAAGCACAGTTCAATCATCATTATCATTTATTAATATACTGTTGTCCTCAATATGTTTAAACTATTTGCCGGCGGATGTTTAGCAACAATCATTCAATAAATCTATTTTTTCAAGTAGGAAAAATCAGCACTAAGCAACTAAAAGAACTAAAATTATGAAAGTTTGTTACATCAAATTCGAACGAATCATGAGTTATCTTTTTGTTTATTTAATAGTCATCTTGTTTAACTGATTATTTTCTTCACTGCCAAGATACATGTACACTGTACATGCATTTGAAAATGCTAAATTTTGTTTCAGTAATGAAACAAATATAGGGGTCTGTGGTTCATACTTTTCATTAAAATTTGTTGCATTGTTTTTTTTCATTCAACATACTTTTTAAAAAATATCTATACTACTGAAAAATCTTTTTACCTGTTTAATATCATTAATAATAAACATGTTCCGGATCGCCGTTTCCGTTGTTGATCTGCTCTGTTGAAGGAGGTTCCTCTATTAAATATTGAGCACTATTATATACACAATTATTACTATTAAATACATGTGACTTCATAACACTAAGATAATATAAATATTTGTCACAAGAGTAAAGGTGAAGCAGGTAAATGCGATGTTGTGTCTGCATACTGTATGGTGGTAATAAGTCCTGTCTTACCTTCAGTGTGAAATTTCTGCTGTCCGAGTGGTCTGTGTGTCAGCTTGTTGAATCTTTGCTATTTCATTTGCCTGCTCTGATTTCCTGGATGGTTTTGTAGATTTTGAAGTGGGCATGATAATATTTCTTCTTAAGTTTTATGTACATTATATCAATAGGATATCTAGATTCCTGTGTTGTGATTTTTTCTATCGCATTCCTCCAGTTTTATCTCAGGAAATACTGTTTAGCAGTGTTGTGTACAGTTGTTTCGAAATCCAAAAAGGTGTTAGTTGGATAAATGTGGTGTTAAGCTTCCCCATTATTTCCATTTGTCTTCGGAAGAATTTGATATAAGTATCCTCATCTATACGTATATAGTAATATCAGGTATAGACTACAGCAGGTATTTTCACATTTTTTGTGGGCAGATGGGATTTGTAATTTTAAAAAGGGGGGATAAACTACATGTAGATAAAGGTGGTTACATATATTTGTGGAAAAGACAAAATGGGAAAAACCTGAGGGTCAGTCAGGAGGAGACTGTATTTGAAGTCTCATGGGTACGATCACCTTAAAATTACCTCTCTTATCATCTCTTTTTATCATGATTAACATACAAAAGGTGAGGTGTACACACCATACATGGAGGCAGCTGAAGTGTTTCTACTAAATTAAATAATGGGAAGTTGACAAATGGAAAAAGTGAAGTACTTATTCTCGTCATAAAGTTCTCTTTTTAGTTTTCCACAATTGTTTTTTGTTTGAACAAGACAGGAGACACAAGTATTTGTAATGTTCCTAATTTACAGCTCATTAATTACCTTTAGGCAGCTGAAATGAAGTTAATCATTAAATAGATCACGGTTTAACGGAAGAACATCATCTGTGTATCCGAAGCTGAAATTAAAGGTTAAGGCAGTTCTGTACTTCTACTTCAATATTTATTGAAGAAAGTCGGTCTCAAATAAATAAAATGGCTGGTCGGCAAGGATTGGAGCTAAAACTGTCCCCATCTGTGTCTGTCGATTGTCTGATGGGAAAACTCGGCCATCAAACTGTACACAATACAAATGCTGTCAATTAGAATCAAATAATATGTTTTCATTCTTTAGAACATGTAAAACGTGCGTCTTTTTGTTTCTTCTTTTGAGTTTGTATTTTAACCTTTTCCGTGTCAAGCTTTGTTTTAATTTGCTGATCTATTCTCTTCTTATAGATATCCGTATATACCTGAATTAAATACACAATTTTTGAAACGAATTTAAATACAGTACTGGGTAGCGGCCTGGCGAAAGTAATATGCGAGGCTAGCAATTTGCTAGCAACAATAGCTAGCTAATGTTCAATTTGAACGCTCGTTAGCCTTTTTGACAATCAAAAGCTTTCAACCCTAGCTAGCTACAGTTGAACACTCGCCAGCCTATTTTGAACACTAGTCAGCTACCGTTGAGAGCATTTGAACGCTCGCCTGATTGAATTCAAATATAGTTTCGATTGAAAATTATTATTTTTATTATTATTATAGAAATTATTATCATATATTTATTATTATTACAAAAAATATTTATCATTTATGTACTATTAATATTACAATTAAGTTATATAATTTTCATGACCACGGATAAAAAATTACAATAAATAAATGTCAATGATAGTGATAAAAAGATAAAAAATAATGACAATGATATTTATCAATGATAATAATAATAAATAATAATAATAATAATAATAATAATAATAGATTAGTTGTATTATTATTGTAATCATCATCTTTTTTATCATTCATAAGTCGTGAATTATTTATGAATGAATGAATGAATGAATGAATTTTATTCTCATTAACTAATACATAGTTACAGAGAAGCAAAGAAACATATAAATACAATAATAATTGTTACGCATGTGTGGAAAACAATGAGTTATTTGAATACATGCATCATTGAATACATGAATATGTATTAACCTGGAGGAGTGACCTTCTCAAAGATATTTTTTATAAACTTGACTAATTTTTGTAGTAATGCAGTTTCTACAGAATTAAATAGTTGGTCAAATTTCAGTGTATTGTAATTTATACAAAAAAAATTGGAAGCAATCCTTCAATGTCCCTTTTTAAGAAAGCACATTCATTCATATAATGAAATTCATCACCCATGGCAGAAGAGGCACAGAGATGACAAGATCTTTCTGCTTATCAGATTTCTAGGAAGTAAGGTTAAATATTTTTCAAATGACAAATCATTTTTAAAAATTCTATAGCACAAACCTT
>JAULBM010351164.1:0-12150 GCA_032357055.1 Geukensia granosissima | reverse complement strand
AGAAAATTATTGTGTCCACAGGTTTATAGGGTCAAAGCCGCATATACAGGCGAGACATTTTTGTGTCCACACTTGTTATAGTCTGGATATCATAAGAGGATTGATTGAAAATCGGAGGTTCAAAAAAATGCAAAAAATACTGTCACAGTTTTCAGGATAACTCTAGGATCCACAGGCCCAACCATTTAAAGAGACCCTTTTATTTTGATGTTTCTGCCATAAAGTGGGGATTTTTACAGGTCCACTTGAATTTTCACTGGCCTCTGGCTTTGGACTATTGGTTAATTGTGAAGATTGTACTGAAAGGGCTGAAAAAGCAATTTAAAGCACCTATGATATTCAAACTTTTCAAGATTTAGTAACCAGAGTTCAACTGTAGGTTCTACAGGAAAAGATCAAGTTAAGGATTTAGTGTTCTAGTGGTTAATTTGTATTTAGTTTTTGAAACTGGATTTATAAATGTTTTAATAAAACATTTTATCTAATTTTTACAGGCTTTTAAACCAATGGCTGATTGTGCTAGAAAGATTATACAGAAAAATGGCTTTGGTGACAAAATTAAACTGATACCAAAACGTTCTACAGATGTCACAGTTGGGCCAGGTATATAATTCATGGTTTAAGAACCTTGATTTTTACACTCCACATGATTTAGAAAATATACATATAGTCCTTTTCGAAAACACATTTCCGGAAGTCCGAGTTTGGTTTAAAAATAAGATTTTGTAAGAGTTGTTTCCCTTTGTTGGTAGGCTATCACATCGACGTAACAATGAGCAAGGAGAAAAATCTGACTTTCCCCTGTACTTTATCTTAAAGCATTTGATTTCTACGACTTCCAGAAGTAGTTAAGGTATTTATTTTAATTGATAAAAACTAAAAATGAAAGCTTTAACTATTTGTCCTCGACAGAAATTGATGCGCATTTTAGCGGTGATTTCTATGGAAACTTTATACCACACTACCCGGAACCAGAATGATAAATCTTAATTTTAGAAGGAACCACGGTCTTCCCGAAATGGGTTTTCGAAAAGGGCTATACTAAAGGGTTTTAGATGTTTTGGGGCAAAATTTTGGGATATGCTATATATGACAGTCCATGTTTAGCATGTTATTTATAGTCAATTTACCTCTGCTCAAATATGTGTTAGGGCAAAAATTAGGACATTGGAGTGCAAGGTTGTTTTCTATTGTTACTGTTGAAAAATGTCATATAAAAATTAATGTCACCTTCTAGACGAAATTCAACAGTTTCTCAATAGTAAGTCAAATACTCTTGATTCTTAAATAAAACTTGTAAACTTAACGTTGACTTCAATGTTGATACTGAGAAGAGTGACACAGATAAAGAATGATTGCTCTTCCTACATTCAAAGGTCGCAGAACTGCTTCTGAAGATGTAACAAGTGAGGAATAAAATGTTTTATTATATTGTAATTTTAGAACTACAAAGAAGTTTTTTCAGACAGATAAATATATTTTAGTTAAACCGTAGGCGAGAAAAATAGTAATCATAACTATTTCATTGTACGGATTTTAAACTTGTCAATATTTTGGTTTTTTTTTCCTATTTACATATTTGACAATGTCTTGTTGTATGCTACCCTCCAAATGACATTCATTCAACCAGTTGAAGTTGGTTATAACGATCGATAGATAGTAGATAGATAGAACGTGATAAAAATTACCATTATTAATCAGCTGTCAAGGCGCTATTAGTCTAGGGGAAAGAAACCAACTAATACTGAGATTATTTTAATCTAAAGGACAAACAAAATGCAGGAAAGGAACTGAAATCCGGGTGTTTGTTCTAATAATAATAATATCCAACACATTCAATAGTGTCATTACCAATCTTGAATTCATCAATAAGTAGTCGCTTACTGGTATTAAAAATAATCACGTTTGTTTTCTTAGTATTAGCCTCTAGACACCACTTATTTCAATAATTATAGAGAGTGTCAAGTTTGTTTTGGAGGCCATTTCTTGTATCTGAAAATATTACTAGGTGATCAGCATAAAGTAGACAGGTTTTTTTCTGTCTAAGGTTACACAATCAGCAGTGTCTTCTGAAATTAATGGAAGATCATTAAGAAAAAACTTAAAAGGTTAGGACGAAGTGCGTCACCTTGTCCTACCCCGACTTCAGATGTGAAAAACTCTGTATTTTATTTAGCAACTTTAACACATGCTGATCTATAATTACTAAACATTTAGTAAAGAGGAATCTATGAAACATCTGGATGCTTTTAGCATCTCGTTGCTCACACTATCGAGGACTGGACTTTTTTACTTTAATATTCCAAAGGCTTCATTGAGTTCAACCACAGAAATTTTGAAATCAAGGCAGGTTAAGCTGTTATTACTTTTCTCTAAATCTTTTAACTTTTCTTCAATTTTACTTATTTGATACTGCTTATCCGTAGATTTGGACACCAGCGTGGAAAAATACTCACCATCTATGTCATTATCTGGCTTGTCTTTGTATTCCTTTCTTAAAAGTTTGACCATTGACCATTATTCTTTGAGGTTATCAGATTCTAAATTTTCAAGACGATTAAGAATAGCAGTTTGAAATTCTTTTTTCTTAATTTTTCTAAGCTGCGCATATTGTTTATTAAGTTTAAAGAACGAACCACGAATGATAGGGTCTTTTGGAAATTTATTCATTAAATTTGCCTTTTCATTCACTGCCTTTTTCATCAGAATTAGATTTCCACCACACCAGGTTTGGTTTTTTGTTTGACTTTTTTACATTTCTTCTTAAGGGAGAAATCACAAACTTTTCTAAACAGTGTATGAGGAATTCGCTACCAAAGGGACAGACAGAAATCGTTAAGTCGGAAGACAGACAAGACCATTGCCAACAATATGAAACGAAAGACAAACATAGAACACACAACACTACACTGAAAACTAAAGCTGGAGTAACACGAGCCCTACAACAACCAGGGTGAGTTCAGGTGCTCCGGAAGCAACTCCTGCTCCACTAGAATTTTATCTGTTGCGTGGTTTATACCCTCTTGATTCTGAAAAATATCATCCTTTAAAAAATCTCTTATCTCATTTTGGATAGCAGGGTGTGAAAAGGTTTCCTGAAAATTATTAACACTTTCTATATGTAATGTTCTGGGAAATCATTCAAACTGTGTCTATTTTCTGATATTCAAAAGATGCTAAAATCTGGAGTGAAAGTTTAAAATGACAATCTGAAAAATTAGCCTTAAAATTTGATACAGACATGTGAGATATTAGACAGTTATGATTCAGAAGCTAGTATATAATCAACCACACTACATCCATTAGGTTTAAAACACGTATATTTGCCTGTACTGTTACCAAATATTCTACCATTTAAAATACGTAACTGGTTTGCTATACAAAGTACAAGTAGTTGTCAACAATTGTGTCACAGCTTGCTAGTACAATGTAGAAGTAATATTTACAAAAATATATATAATCAAATAAAGACTATTTTGCTGATGTAAAATATCAGCCGACCATCCCTAAACCCTAACTACTACCCTTACTCGTAAACCATACACTATATCCTTACCCTTAAGAACCGGGTCCCCTAAAGTAAATGAAATATATTACTTCCAGAATAAAGTGTCATGAAAGCCCAAGAATATTTTTAGAGACATGTTTACCAGGCTTGACACAACGGACAATTGAATTTACAACAGATAAGTTGCTTCAGTGAGATTATGTTTTTTGTTGGTGATATTTCTGGGATTGTCGGTGAAACAAATCTGCCTATTCAATAGCGCGTTGGCTGCAAAACTAAAGGCTCAGAGGAGCCTCTATCGCTCACCTGACACTCAACTTCTCAATGGTCCTCGCAAGGAGGGAATGTTGTACAAAATTTTGATAGGGGTAATTGGCTCAGAGGTTTCTCACTGGTCCTCGCCAGGAATGAATGTTGTACAAAATTTTGAGAGAGGAAATTGGCTCAGTAGTTTCACACAAGAAGATTCTTTCGTGAATTTTCTATATTAAAACTTTTGCAGTAATCTTAGTTGGCATAGTTAGCTTGTTTCCGAATCCTATTATTATTCATGTTATTGTTTTACATTGTATGTATTGTAACGTATATTTGTTTTCTGAATTATAATAAAATATGTTTACACTAATCTTAGTTGGCAGACAGTGATGCAGTACATAATTTTGGAAGTAGAACATTCCAACAAACTATCACAGAGGGTGCTACGCTAAACTAAGCCCGGTGTGACAGCCACTTGGTTAGTTGGCACTGAGACTACTATAAGACATATTATAGTTTCAGGTTGGCAGGAATGTTGGATCTCTCTTGATAAAAAAAAGCCTTAGGTAGTATGGTTTATTCACCCTCATATTGTCAGGAGTCCTGTGTCCACACTTGTCCGTGAGGATGTGATTAATTTTGTTATGGCATAATGCTTTATGTATATTTCAAGTAGTAGCCTTTTTTAGAACCATTGAAATATACATATAGAAAGGCCGCATAGTTAAAGAAGAACTCAAATCGAATTAAAGCCAATTCCAGTGGTAGGAACAAGCTCGTTGCAATATGTTTTGATGCCTCATCGTGATTTCTTTGCTTTAGAATTTAAACACATGCAACCAATTTCTGTTAGAATTCGGGCAACAGTGGGCCGATGAATATTGAATACCCTCTGATTCACCAGCAGAGGCATCAATCAATTACAACTGTTGAACAAATATGTTGAATTAAGATATGCTATTAGGAGTAACCTCTAATCAGTTGCAATAGCATACCTAAATTTTCCATATTTATTTAACATTGGTAATTTTGTATTTTGCATTTGATCCAATAGGTTAATTTGGAAGGCAAATCCAGCGATACTGTAGCAGTATTGATTGACTGATTGATTGACTGACGTCCAGCGTTCAATACATTAGCCATGTGCAGGACGGGAACAAGTTAATTTTAAAAAAATATCAATATGATGACCGTTAAGGATGGCACTTTCAAACTGTTTTTGAAAATACGTCTTCCTCAACGGATTGTTCCACCACACACACCTTGGGATGCCCATTGTAAGCACTAGCGCCTTCAGAACGGAACTTTGCGAAGGTAATTCATATATATATAGATCTCGCTCGAACGATTGGACGCACCTTTAGCAGGGAGGGGTTCGACCTGCAGACGGAGAAACCGAACGACCTATTTCTATACCCGACTAAATGATTAGGGTTAAAAGGTAGCCAAATTTAAAAGGTAAAAACAAACCAAACACATAAAAAATGCAAATGTATAAAGATAAGAAAATAAAATGAACAGAAAACTTAGAACCCAAATTTTCGACCCAAAGGTCTTCGCCAATTGATGCATAGCAAATGTACAACAAAAAGAAAAGAAAATGAACTTAATTCCCAAATTTTCGACCCAAAGGTCTTCTTCAGGGGATTTGCCTTTAGTCTTGTATTTTTTAAAGCCATCACGCACCATTTACTTTTTTATATTTCTATACCCGGATCGCCCTCGGGGGAGGTGTAGGGACAAAGCCTATACTCGGTGCAATACATTTCGAAGCATTTCCGTAATTTCCTATTTCATATTTATCTACATATAGTGTATCAGAAATAACACTTGAAATTTTCATGCAATATGGCATGATTGTCCACGAGACAGCCATGCACCAATGCAAATAACAGTCGAAATTAAACTTCCACAGGTCAAATCACGGTCTTCAATATTGAACCAGAATCCATACCATAATGGAAGCTGTAAAAGCCACCAACGTGAATACGAAACGTCAAACTATTCATAAAACATGACAATAGAACTTATCGATTGAAACATGGTGAACGAATAACAATAAATTAAAATATATTTAAACATCGACAGGTTCCTGGTTTGGGACAGCGCATTCAGTATTGTGAGCGCTTGACACAATCCCTGTCCTAACTTGGGACAGTGGTGTGAGAAAACAAGAATAAAAACACGCGATATACAATGGAGTAAACACTTAGATTGATACTGAAAGCCAACAACAAATAAAATTAAAACTAATACATGATACAACAAAAGTATCGACATGGAAAGAGTACTCGCAGTTGCTGTCTGCAAGTTCATAACCCAACAGCAACCGATTAGGAAACTGGCCAAGTTTTTAACTACGGTATAAATGAAAACACGTCCAATAAGTCAAAGAAAACATGGGATTGTGCAAATGCCAATTTAAAACATTTAAACCGCGGAGTAGAAAAAAATGGTGTGTTCCCCGAACGCCTACTGGACTAAAACAACACCTCATTAGTTTGGGGGATTAAGGGGCACACCAAGGGGGAATGCACTGATTACTTAACCTGTATTTATAATTATTTACATAGTAGACATTTAGATACTGTGTCTTAAATAAAATCAAAGTTGCAATTAAAAAGATATATTTTTTTTTTAAATATGGATTAGCAAAGTAATTAAGAATTTTATGTATTTAATTTACCCCAAAAATATTAATCAAATTTTAAACAATCTTAAAAATATAATTTTGGTATGTAATAATAAAGTACTTCAAATTTCACTTATAAGGGATAGTGAGTTGTTGAAATTAAAATTAAAAATAGATTATAATAAAATTTATCTAAGTGGATGTAATTCTTATTTACCTAATTATCTATAATGTAATGTTGTGAATGTAAATCATTTTTCATATTCCTTGAAGATCCTAGCTGTTCTAGTTATCAAGCAACATTAAGTCTTGAACTGTGCAAGTTGCAAAAAGATTACATAAAGCAAAGCTTATGCTATAATTGCCCGGTGGCCTGCTAACTTGTTGATCAAAGCAAGCAAAGAAACTGTAAATAAAGTGATGAAAAAATTCAAAAGCGCTACATTATTCTTTCCTAATATTTTTTAAACCTTTAAAGTCAATTATTTGATAGGTATCCCACATTTGCAAATACCTCTGTCCTTTTCCTATTTTCTGTTTGTTACTAGGTGCTACTAAATATGTGTCCTTTTTATCATTTTGTTTGTTTAAAAGTTATAAACAGTTTTATGATCATTGTGTTGATTGTATATGTTGTATGTGTTTGGTCCATATGGGCACAATATAAAATTAAAAAAAATAAAAATATATATAGATGTTATATTTTAAACAGTAAGTTTCAATGTATAATTCTCCGTTTTGCCAAGACTAAAATACAAAGTGTACCACATATGCATGTAGATGAAAAGAACAGGTATAGTACCAACAAAATTTCCCATTTAACAGTTGCTATTTTATCATTAAGAATAGGCTTTTCTTTAATTGCTACACGTACCTGGTAGTTTTACCTATTACAGGTAACCTTAATTACCCTTCCCTGTTGAAGGCCTCTTAATATCTAAACTTGATTAGATGGTTTTTTAGTCGAGTAGGCGTTCGTGGAATAAACCCATTAAAAAAGTTAAGTCTAGCTGTTATCAGAGATCTATTCCGTCAAACCTATAGATACCCGCATTTACGATAATCGAAATAGCTTACCGAAGAGAAGATCGTATCAAAATTTGTTACGAATTATAAACAGTGCTTAACATTCCCAATCATAAGGGAAGTATATGTAACCTTAAGGTTAATGGTAGAGTGCGACAGACGAACACATAAATAACTTGTTATTTTTTATGTAAAATCTGAATATTGTATCATAAAATCATAACAAATTTAATAACCTAACACAAAAGATTAATATAATTCAGAAACAACTAAGATAATGTATGTAAAATAAAATCAAGCTTCATTTAAAGTTGAATTTTATCCCAGTTGTTTTAAAAACCATTTACCAATGTAAGAATACGTTTTGGAAAAGAAAATGAAACAATTTAAGAAAATATTTGCAGAAAATAACAGAAAAACTCTGGTTCCAAATGCCGCTACAAATGCTAATTTTTTCGTCCTAACCTATCCCCCATTTTCCAGTGGTAGTCAAAGCCGTTGCCCTGTTGTGTCCTTTCCAACCTTCCTCTTTCGATAATTTTCATAATTGCCGACGTAGTTCTCGTCCTGAAGATGAAACATATGCCACTGGACGTTTAGCAACCAACAATCTTCTTGGGTAAGGATCATTGGTTTTCATAGATCGGCTAGTTTTTATTATGTGTCAATATATGTAATAATGGTTCTCATAGGTTTTTCTGTGTGTTAAATGTTTTTACTCCACAATTTTGATAAGATTCAGGTAAGAGCAGTAATAAATTAATTAAGAACGTTTCATTTATTATGGGCGATTTGAAAATTTTCACAATCAGTGGAATTCTCTTCTTGTTAAGCCTTGTAAAAACCTCAAGATTTGTAAATTCCCTGTTTTTCTCGTGTGATCAGTACAATCTTTCTGACATAAACCTCATATATATCTATTTATTTTAAATCATTTGTGGGTTCGTATACATAGGTTGAGGGCCCCTGGTCTATCAGGCATCGGGTAACATATTTTTTGTATCTTTCTGGATCCCCAAATCACAAAACCACTTTAATGACCTCTTTTTAAATTTTAGACAGAGATTACGAATAACCAGCCTTATCTCTTTAGACGCATATGTCATTATACTGCTTCATAAAAATATATAGCCAGAAACTAAACCTTTGGCCAAAATTTAAAGGCCTTACTCCTCCAAACTATGATCTTTCGAAGTTTAGATAAGATCTGATAACGGTTTTAATTGGGATTCTATTTTTGTTTCAGCTTATGGAGAATCTATTTTTTTCTTAACTTTTGACTTGCTTGCCCTGAAATCGGTAGGGTTCGTCCTGCTGCTAAGATATACCTTCCACATAAGTTTACTACCAAGGCGTAGCCAGCAAAGGAGCATCAAGTGCGAAACTGTTTGAAATAAAACGACTGTAAAAGTTTTAAGCAAGAAGTATTTCATATTTACATATATTCCTTAACTGCTGCAAAACTTTTCCATTGCATTGTTAACTTTGGCCTCTGGTACAGTAAGAATGAAAAGTCGGTCAAATAACATTCTCTAAAAACACAAATATAAATCATTACAATTTAAATTATGACAGTAGTTACATCATAATAAATCAGGATTGACTGTAACTGTGACCGGAAGTGCCAGGTTCCCTGTATTTTTTTCTTGACAGTAAATTAATATCTGGTTATCATCCATCCCACGACAGTACATGGGTTTCTTACTATATGCTTTAAAATAACAGTGCGACACTGTTTGAAATAAAACATCTGGAAAAGTTTTAAGCAAGAAATAGTTTGTATGTATATTTTACCTGTTGTAAAACTTTTCCATTGAATTGTTTACTTTGGCCTCTGGTAAGGTAAGAATGAAAAGTCGGTCAAAATATTAAATATAAATCATTACAGTTTAAATTATGACAGTAGTTACATCATAATAAATCAGGACTGAATGTAACTGTGACCGAAAGTGTCAGGTTACCTGTTTTATTTTCTTGACAGCACATTAATATCTGGTTACCCTCCATCCAAAGGCAGTGCATGGGTTTCTTATTATATGCTTTAAAATAACTGTCCAAGAAAAACTCACATTGATTAGGAAAAAAACCTCAGAAAAAGAAAACACCCACTGCGATTGTAAACAACAAAACAAATAAAAACAATAATTGTGAAAATTGCACCGCATATTTTAATAAAAGAATCTATATTTTACTTTTATAACATAAACACAGTTATTTTTTTTTCAGTATTTATAGTAAACTGTATTGTTTATTTTATAAATTTCTAAAAGTAAAAACTGTTTTAATCAAATTTGACATTAAAGTTTCAGTGAAAAAGTTGTGATGGGATTTTCACGCGCTTCTTTCCTACATATGATATATATAACATCAATTTAACAGATATAAAAAGAACGATCGTTTATTTGAATTTTCGGACTAACCTAAACAGGCTGTTTTCTTTTTCTGCCTGAAGGTTTTAGGCCCTTTAATCCCTCCCTTTACCCTGCTGTGCCAACTGAGTTCACCCACGGTTTTTAATGGGATATCATTGTTCTTAGTTGTATATTTGTTTTAAGATTCATGTGTATAGTGTGTCATATTCCGTCTTGTTCATGTTCTCGAGATCGTCGTGTCGGTCAATTTGTTCCCGATAGTCTGGTTCTTTGCTTATCTTGAAAATAAAAAATTGGAAACTCCTAAAAGTGTTTTTTATCACAAAGAATGTTCTATATATTAAGACATTTTCTTTTGTATCATGTGAACAACAAGAACAACGACCCAAATTTTTATTTTATATCTCATAATCATTTTATAAAAGCTATCTTCACAATATCATTTCTATCAAATTGTTTTCTTTGTAACTGCAAAATTGTTTATTTTGTCTATACATGTATCAGTTTTGTAAAAACCTAAAACTCAAAAAGGACGGTGACATATATTTGTTTTCATTTTGAGATATTCCTTGATTGATCATTGTTTAACATTCAGCGACAAATTCAGGAAGAGAACAAGTTATCAAACAATAAATCATAAATGAAGTGTGCATTAGCTTAGATCAAAGGATACAATACGGAAAGCCTGGTTCTGGACCAAGTTGCGTGCCGTGTTTTTGATAATGTGAACCCCCACGGGGATAGGTTCATCACCAATTTTTGCATTTTAATAAAGAGCAGGCCTTTAGCCTCTACAAAAAGCCTAACTATCCGCAATTTCTTAAAACCCTCCTTTTTTCCGCGGCTGCAAAAATCCACAGCTTTTTAATTTCTAACCCACACCTAAGTAATATTGATAAATGTTGAACTGGTTCACGTCATAAATGTACGTGAAATTTTTAATAACCAGCTATTAATTTATCAATGACAGAATACTGTAATGATCATTTCATTTTCCAAATTGGACCAATTCGTTAAGGAATTAGAAGTACAGGAGCACAACGCGAACGGCACCAAAATACGATTTTTCAAAAGGTTCTGTCACATAAAGAGCATTTTGAGATTTTGTGCTATATTTGGATCTTTGACTTCCTTTAATTCCGTTCTAATGCTACACTGTACTACTGAGAGAATACTCCTTAAAAGGAACATATAGCATACCAAAACTTTCATTTTTTTCAACATATGTAATTTGGTATTTACAACTTTTGCCTTACTTATAACTACTCCACCCGATGGTCGCCACCATGAATTGGTTGATCCATTCCCAACTAGTAATGGATCTGTTAATAATAAAGCAATAATAAGCTGACCTCTTCTCGACGTAAGGTTAACCCGGATTTTATTTCAAGGATTCAACGACGGGTGTTGTGCACAAAATGGGGATAGTTACCCCTCATGAGCACCTGATCCCACTCCTGTTTTGTAAAGGAGTTTGTGGATTCCAAGCCTTTTTTCCATTTGTTAGCTCACCTAGCGAAAGGCAATGTGAGCTAGTACCATCACTTGGCGTCCGTTGTCGTCCATCGTTAACAATTCTTAAAAAATCGTCTTCTGTGAAACTACTGAATGGATTTAAATCAGATTTGCTGTGATGGTTTCTTGTCATAATATTTACAAAGTGTAGGTTGGGATTTTTGATTCGTCGAAAAACATGGCTGCCGTTACTAAAAATAGAACAAACGGGTCAGACAGAAGTTTTTTGCCTTTAACTCAAAAACCGTTTACCTTAGCAAAATTCTGACAGGCAAAAGTATTAAGCATAATAAAATCTATCTTCACTGAAAATTTCAAGAAAATCCATCATTTATCGTAGGAGTAATTGCCCTTTTTAGATGCTTTTTTGCAAATTTTAAAGTAATTGCTTTAAAAATCTTCTCCTCAGACACTACTGAATGGATTTAAATCCAATTTGCTGTGATTGTTCCTTAGCCTTATATGCACAAAGAGTGCGTTGGGATTTTTGGTTCGTTGAAAAACATGGCTGTCGTTACTAAAAAATAGAACAAAGGGGTCAGAGAAAAGTTTTTTGCTTTTAACTCAAAAACCTTTAACTTAAGCAAAATTCTGATGGAGTCAAAGTATTCAGCATGATAAAATCTATCAGCACTGAAATTTTAAAGGAAATTTATCAAATCTCGTAGGAGTAATTGCCCCTTTTAGACATTTTTATGTCAAAGTTTGAAGTTAAAGTTTTAAAAATCATTACTAAATGGAATGAATCAAATAAGGGGTGATTTTTCCTTGAAATAATATGCACGAATGTTTTATTCATAAAAAAACATGGCTGCCCTTACTAAAAATAGTACATAGGGGTC
>JAULBM010351153.1:0-12150 GCA_032357055.1 Geukensia granosissima | reverse complement strand
TATTACTTTATTACGCAAGCGTTGACAATGTGTACTTCTACTCTCGTGTTAGCACGTGCAAAAGCAACTTCTGTCAAACAAATAATTAATTTTACAATGAAAAGTCACAGTAGGAAATTAAAAACTGTGTTCAGCTAAAATACATCGTGGGTTATAAAGTATTAATGCAACTTGCATGTATTTGCTTCGATCTAAAAGAAAAAACGATCTTTTATAAGAATATTGTAGACAGTTTTTCTATCATAACCTTTTCATCCGTTCCGACAAACTCGTAGAGAAAGAAAATGCAACCGAAGTATAACATTCATGTCACCCTTTTATGAATTTTAACATTCTTTATATCATTATGAGAAATTCGAACATGCTTAAACGTAAATTTTAGATGAGATGACAAATATGACCATCGTCTAATGAAAATGAACAGAAAACTAACAAGCGTACAAAATAATAAATAGTTACAAAAATAACTGAAAATTAAAAACACGAAAGTCATAAAAATGAGGGTTTTAACCTGAATAATACCCTGATACGCTACACTTCATCTCTGTTTCCATAGCAGCGACTAATGAATGGAAATGTCTGTTCAGTGTTACAAACAGAAAAGTAAAAGTGAAAAATGTATGAAACTGTCATTCCAGTTTTACCAACAGAGGAGAAGAAGTACAAAATTTATGGAACTGTCAGTCTGGTGTTTCCAACGGAGGAGTAGAAGTGCAAAATGTATGGAACTGTCAGTCCAGCGTAACCAACAAAGAAGTAAACGTAGAAAATGTATGAAACTGTCATTCCTGTCTTTCCAACGGAGGAGTAGAAGTGCAAATTGTCAATGAAATGTCAGTTCAGTGTTAATATCAAAGGAGTAGCAGTGCAAAATGCATGGAACTGTCAGTCTTACGTTACCAACAAAGGATTTGAAGTGCAAAATATATGAAAATTTCAGTTCAGTGTTACCAACAATTTAGAATAAGTGAAAAATGTATGCTGTCAGTCATGTGTTACTAACAATGGAGTAGAAATGCAAAATGTATGGAACTGTCAGTCCAGTGTTACAAACTGAGGAGTAAAAGGCAAAACGTATAAAACTGTTAGTCAAGCGCTACCAAAATAGGAGTAGAAGTGCAAAATGTAATTAATTGTCGTCCAGTCTTAGAAACAGAGTAGTAGAAGTGCAAAATATACTGAACTGCCAATCAAGTGTTACCAATAAAGCAGTAGAAGTGCAAAATATATGGAACTGTCAGTCCAGTGTTGCCACCTTAGGAGTAGAAGTGCAAAAGGAATGGAACTCTCAGTCAAGTGTTACCATCAGAGGAGTAGAAGAGCAAAATGTATTGAAATGTCATTTTACCAACGTAAAGTCAAAGTGTAAAATGTAAGCATCAGCTTTAGTTTAGATTTAGATTTTAACGGATAAACTCTCATTACAGCTAAGATCCTTTTTTAGAAGAGCAAAACTGCCTTCTCAATAACATAAAATGAGGAGTTCCAATAATTGAAATTGACATTTGTCGGTCAGACAATAAATCAGTATAAGTTACAGCATTAAATCTTGTAAAGAATGTATCAATTGCATTGATGAAAAATTTATAGTCATTTAACATTTGTGATGAATATAAGCAGATAATGTAAATTTATAGTTTTATTTAACAGATTTTTTACCATTCTGTATCACTATTGCCATACAGGACTCGATCGTAAATAATTGATTCTTTTAGAACTGTTAAATCTTCGGCAAAATAGAACTACATTTTCGAGTTGACACTGAAAGTTTACTTTTATTTTGATCCCGTAATCGTTTTCGAGTTTTGTATTATTATTATATTAATTGACACCTAATTTCATAACAGAATTATCTAACTGAGTTATAGAAGTACTGTCTGTAAATCTTTCCCGTAGAATGGATTTTTTGGAAATTTCAAACCTTTATCTTACCTTTTTATTACTTTATTACGCAAGCGTTGACAATGTGTACTTCTACTCTCGTGTTAGCACGTGCAAAAGCAACTTCTGTCAAGCAAATAGTTAATTTTACAATGTAAAGTCACACTAGAGAATTAAAAACTGTGTTCAGCTTAAAAAATATCGTGAGTTATAAAGTATTAATGCAACTTGCATGTATTTGCTTCGATCTAAAAGAAAAACGATCTTTTATAAGAATATGGTAGACAGTTTTTCTATCATAAACTTTCATCCGTTCCGGCAAACTCTGACATAGAGTATAGGTCAACTACCTTCCCTGCACAAAGTCTCTCACAGGGATGGATGGGTGTAGAATCACAGTGCCTTAATAAGTAAGTGATAATTGTTAGATTCCCAGTCGTTTGTTTTTTATAGTGCACTTATTTTCTTAATAGTTTCCAAAATGCCTTGTTTTTAATGTCAAATCTTTGAAAGCATTTTTCTTAGATGTTAAACAGCAGAACAACAGCCGCGATAACCACTCCATAAATAATTTCTACTTCTTTATTCACTAACTTTCTATTGTATTTTTGTTCTTTGTAATTTGAATTCATCACAATGTTGCATATTGATGAAGGCTAGTTAGACTGTGTCTCGATGCATCTTTTCAATGACTACGCATCCACTGCAAATGCATTACAGCGTATAATTTCCGTCGTAACAAACGAGTTGAAAGAAAATTGTCAACTCGTTCAATCTTGTAGTCAGAGGTTCTCATAAGGTTTATTATTCATAATTAGCGAAAATGATATTGATTGAAATTCGTAAACTTAAAAATAATTTGATCAAAACTCAGAAATTAGTACATAAATTCGTTAATGAAATCAAAAAGCCAGTGCTTAGAAAGCTAGTCACGTTTTTTTAAATCTCGATAATAAACCCTTTCGCATCCCCTTTCTTAAGGTGTGAAAATGAATGACTAAAGACCTTTTCCGCATTCCTATCCTTACTTCTGCTGACTTTGTCTCAAGGTAATAAGACTTGCAATCTAATATTTCGATCGATATGAAAGCGTCAATATATCCTCTGCATCTAATCACCTTAGACAGGAATTTTGAGAATTATTGTGAACCTAATCCGGCAATAATTTTAATCTAGTTTGGTTTAGTTTTAATTACGTCTAAGTCAATATTCAATTAACAAAGGTGCAAATATTTAACAATAAAATCGTGACTAAATTGGACAATCCTATTTATTATGCTGCTTTTCGATTAAACTTGTTTAGCTTCCATGAGCAACGACCTCCAACTAGTGATGATCTATGGTCTGTCTCATACAGGAAACCACTAATTTGTCTTGTAAACAAAGTTATAGGTTTCAGTGCGATTTTAGTTTAAACTAATTTAGTTTGCTATTGCTCAAAGGTTAAAAGGTGTTATAAAATTTGATGAAAACATGTCGTTTTATTCGTACTAGTGTTAAAAATTGAGAATTAAAATGACAAGATGAATCATTAACTGGCGTCAGTACGAACAAATAAGTTTTTCAATCACATTACTGGAAAAAAAGAAAGAAAAACGACAAATTTGTATAAAATAAGACTTATAGATCCACCAAACAATACGTATTTCTTTTTAAGGTAAACTAAGATATTTATTAGCTAAATTAATTACCCTTGTCCATTTTATTCCTTTTTTTACAATACCATTTTCAAGTTTTTGACGACGTATGAGTTAGCTCTAAAATTAGTTGAGCAAAATAGCAATGCATATTGGGACACACTGTGTAAAAATATCGGCTTATTCTTGTTCATTGTATTTCATTTTTTGGGACAAGCACATTGTCAGACTTTTTCGACTTACAATTTAGCTCTAGTACTGATAGAAAAATATTGATTTATTTTAACTACAAACTCTGTAAATATATGTAATCGGCAAAGTGTAACAGTCGTACATTTTCGTTTAATTGAACGGCGGCACTGAACGAACCGATTTGGGTATTCAACTTCCATTGATTTCATTGGTTTAAGTTTTTAAATGATCATTTTAGACATTATGCAAAAATATTTATATCAACTAAAAATTTAAATTGTTTTTCCAAAGGCTTACGAAAATTCCACAATTTCCTTATAAAACCTAACACAAACTATTGACAAATTATCTCCTTGTCAAAAAAAACTAATTTTTGAAATATATACGATAACAGTGACGTCATAATTGATCATTTTTACTTCAATACAATGATTTAACGGCAATAAATATGATATCATTTTCAGTTTCCTTTTTTTAATATTCGGGGCAATATCTACCACTTACTATGCCTTTTAAACAATCAAATTCGACTAAAAATCATATCTGATTGATTTGACTGGTTTATTTCCGCCACATGCGTAATGTGACTGTCCCAAGCTAGGAACCAGTAGTCAAGTGTTTGCCGTTGTTTAAATTAATATTTACTGTTGTTTGTTCACCCTTTTGTCAAAAGATAAGTTCGATAGAAAGGCTTTATGAATAGTTTCACATTTTTGTATTTACGGGTCTTTAACAGCTTTCGTTTTGGTATGGACACCGGTTCATCATTGAAGACCATAATAGTACCAGTAGAAGTTTAATTTCGACTGTCATTTGTGGCTGGCTGTCTGGATAATAATGTCACAAAAAATGAAAATCAGCTTCTCTCTAATTATCAAGGACAGGCTCTTTATAAACCGTACATTTTTATATAGCGATGTTTAAAACGATGAATAGTGTCTTTATCTTTCTTACAATATAATATCATTGACATTGCCTTGATAAGTCTGAGATGTAAACAACGAGGCGACAACAGTAGTAAACATTCAATAGATAATTTTCCATTTTGTCTGTTCCTGAATTCAATCCCAAGCTTTCTTTTGTAGTTTTTTCTTCTGTGATTTGAATTTATTACAAGATGAATGATGAAAAAAGACCAGTAAGTACGAGTCTGGATGAATCGTTTCAGTTAAATTCTTAGCGTTGCAAGTACATTACAATGTATAATTTCTATCTTTACAATTGTACTGAAAGAAGTGTTGTGCTGGTGCATAATAAATCATAGGTTCTTAAACAGGCTTGCTCTTTTATAATTGCAAAGATGAGTATATTTTGGCAAAAAATATGATTGGCTTTTACGCAGAGAAATTACAATGAATATGAAACCCAAAACTGGTAGCCTAGTGAGACCTATTACTTAATTTATATGTATCCGAGCTTCATAACATTTAGAGGTCTACTTGGAAATACCTAATAATAAATACTGTATTTATCAAATGCTTATTACAGGTTTTTTATTGAAATCAAAAACACCCATTTGAAGAAAGGGGAGATAATTTCTGCGGAAATCCCATTTTTTATGTAAAAGTGGACAACAAGCTTTTGTCGCTGTATTCCAAAATCTACCACTACTTATCAAGAGGAAAAATAATCAATCATATTGACCAAACATAGGCGAACATTTTGATGTATCATTCATAGAAGATTTCAGGAAAAATGATGAAAAAAATTACCAATGTTGAATAAATATGGAGAATTTCGGTATGCTATATGTACATTTCAAGGTATAACCTCTCATTAGTAGCATTAGAGCCGAAACATAGAAAGTGAAAAATCCAAACATATCAAACGAAACACTCAAATTCAAACAAATCGAATTGGGAGGCCAAAATTGACGGCAGGGACAACTACTAAGTGCAATACTTATCGAGAATTTTCCGTATTTTCAGTGGAAATTAGACGTTATTTTAAATTAATATGACAAGCATATTAATTTAAATATTTTTTGGAAGATTTAGCCCTCGAAAACAAAAAAAGAAAGACATTTTAATATAATAAAGTTAATTTTACAAAACTAACATGAAACTAACTCGAATTTTAAATTTGGAATAAGTATACAGAGGCATTTTAAAAAGAAATCGAAAATGGCAGTAGTCATCGATTGAGTTTCATCGTTTTTTTTTGCGAAGTTAAAAACAAGAAATTAAAAAAAATTCATAAACCTTTTTGAAGAAGTGATAATTTCAGCGGAACTCCCTTTTTTATGTGAAAGTTAACAGGAAGCTATTACTCATGTATTTAAAAACCATAACGTATTAGCAGGAAAACAATTAATCAAATTGACCAAATTTAGGCGAACATTTTGGTGTATCACACATAGCATATTACAGGAAAAAGATGTGTCATCTAATAAAATCATTCATGTTTTTTTTTGTATAAAATGTAGGAAAATCAGACGAATTCTTTCATATATGACAAATAATCAATTTGATTGTTTTTATGTAAGATTAAGCCGTCGAAAACAAAACAGAATAAAACATTCAGAATTTAATATGGTATTTTGTTACAAAACTGAAATTCAACCAACCCGTACATTTAAATATTTAAATTTTTAATAAGAAGTAGAAAATGCCAGTAATCATCAATTAAGATATTTTTAAAACAAATTTTTCTCTGAAATGTCTCTTGGTTTGTCGATAACATATATCTTGTGTAATCATTTTCTGACAAAACAATTTTTTTTTTTGACATTGCGAAGTTAAAAACAAAACATACATCAGAAATAATCAGACACCCTTAATAAATAGTTTTCTTTAACAAGAATTTGGCAGACAAATGTTGTTTTTGGAATGTTAGTGAATATGCTAACCATAAAATGATACATCCCGTTGAGACCCCTGAGAAATGATGAATGAATAAGAACTCGGCGATCTTTGCATTAATCCTATCCTTAAAAAAGGAAGCATCTTTTCACGAGTGCAAAACTTACTACCATATATTCCAATCGTTCTTAAAGAGCTTGCGTTAAAACCAATGTTATAGGGAATTATCTGTTACATGTACTGAGGCGGGCATCAAAATTTTTATTCAGATTTTAAAGTGATGATTCTTATTTTGTTTGGTTTTATAAAGTCAATATTAATAATCATTTAAATTGTAGATATTTTAAAATAAAATCGGGTATAAATTATGGAAGCAAATTTATTGTATTGCTATTAAACATGTGAAGCATTAGAAAGCAACGACCTAAAACCATTTATTATCAATAACATGTCTCTTACAACTAAACATTAATTTTTCTTGTAAACAGTGCTATAGGGCTCGGTGCTTTTTTGAGTATAAACTCATTCAGTTTAATATTGCCGTTGGGTTCAAATATATCTAATAAAATTAAATAAGAACATCTCAATTTGTTCGTGTTGGTGTTATGGACCAACGATTAAAAATACAAAAAGTGTTATTAACTGGCGTCAAGCCTTATTATTAAGGTTATAATTTACATTAGCTTAAAAAAACAAGGCTTTAAAAACAAATCTTTGTAAGAAGACTTATAGATATAAATAATTCCACTGACATATTTTAGCTCTAGAATTGGTTACTCGATACGTTTATATATATTCAAAAACGTCATCACTTGTTTTGGATGTAACAACTCCACTGATTGGCGTTTTTCGTTGGATAGAACAATGATACTGATTGGCGTTCTTCATTTTAAATTTTTAGGGATGAATATTTGACAGCAGTGTTGGTACAATCTTCACTTCATTTTCTATAAATGAAAATGGGTTAAATGTCAATTAAACAGAAGTAAATATTTTGGTTCAAACAAACTGAAAGTTAACCAAACAGAAAGACATCTTTTGGTGGACAAACCAAAACAAACTGCCAAAACCAACCAAGTCTAACTTAAATGGTAGACTTAGGATACAGGAAATAACTCTTGAATCTCCCAGCATAGCTCATACTCGTTCCGCAGACTGCACTCCCATGAACTCTGCCACGGGTGATCTGCCATGACAATTAAAACTCCGCTCCTTTATATGGAAAAAATCTTGGTTTCTCCGCACGTCTCAAAGTCGTCTGCAAGTAAACTTTTACATGACGAGAGGAATCCCTCATAACCGGTGGTTGAGTTTTCGACTGACATCGGAAGTCAGATAACTTTGCTTCGAAGATTGTTCAGCAATATGTTTGTAATTTTCCGAAAAATCAAAACTGTAAAACATTCAATTGACCCGCATCAAAATTAATCGATGCTAATTAGATGCTTACATACGATTAAAAAAATTGTTGATACAAACGTTCCAAATATTTATAACAAAAGTGTCCCTTTTCTTGGATCCACTCCCTTTAACCAAGAGTGATGCAACTTTTTAAAACAAAGATATTTAATTCAAAATGAATCTTGAGAAATAGTTTCAATGCAAAAGCAATGAATTCTGCGTTGATGTCACTGCTGGACTGGCAGTCAATCAGAACAAAAAGGAATTTGTGACAAAGAATGGTGATGCGCGTAATATGAATTTCTGGAATTACCTCAATCACGTATGATCAAAATCAAGGGAAGGAAAACCAAATATAATATTACACTGACCTGCCAAAAAGGACAGTTATTATTAGGTTTCTTATCTTTCACTCCTTTTACCCCAAAAATTTATCAATAAACCAAGTTAAGACTTGGAATAAGGGATATAACCCCTGAAATCAGTATTATGTTTGTCTTATGTTAACTGTTGATGACAGTATTTGCAGGAATATTTTACCCTGTTATTGTAACTGTTGGATTTTGTGGTTTGTCTATTGCTGTTGTTGTATTCTTTCTTTAGTTTTCCTTGATGTCCTTGTCTAGAGCCTGAATAACATATAATATTGTTTTACCTTTTACATCATAAGACATTTATATTATACCGTTTTAACATAGAATTGTATGTCAAAAAGATTAAAATTCCTCATTAACCAAATAAATCTGCAAAGGCTTAGTAAACAACATTATGATTTTTGCCCCCGAAATCTGTCAGCAGTTGTCGTTTTCCCTATTCTGAAAGGGAAATAACTCTTATTACAACCGTTATGTTAAATAGCACTTAAAAACCAATAACGGATAACTTGGATCATAAATTTCTTATACCGTGCCTGTGGAAGAAGTAATCTACGGTTCACATCAAATTCGTTATTTAAAAAAAAAACATCTTTTCAAAATATATCGTTAAGTTATTAACTTTTTATGTATCTTATCTCATTTAACTCGTGATATGTTCACTAAATCATCAGGTAGATAATAACGTTATCGGCGTTTGTCACTGCACGAAATATTACAAAAAAATGTATAAATTTCATTGGTGAAATATTTTATAGAGTCATCTTTCAACATTTAAGATACTTTATTGATAAGGTTTATCAATGGTTGTAGAAATGATTTATGATGTGTTTTTGTGTATTCGGGTTACATACCTACCCCATAACTTTCATTACAATGCTGATATTTAGAAACTCCAGTTAATGCTAGAATACTACAAAGGGGACATTATTTTATTTATTCATTTTTGTAGATTTTTGTCATATAGTATTTTTTTATCGTCTTTTTGAAGTATATGTATTATAACTTTATAAAGAGGATTAAACAAGAAAAACAGTTTGACACTAAAATATATGATTTGACTCCTTACTTTTAAACTTACCTACACAAAAGCCTTATGAACTTTTTTTTATCACTTGGCGTCCGTTGTCTGTTCGTCTGATAAATTTTCAAATTTTAAAAATCCCCTCTGGAACCCCACGAGCTTATTTAAAAAAATTGGATAGGAGCCTCTATTTTAGATACTTATCGGACAAAATCATGACCGCCATGGACAATTCCCGTTTCTTTCTGATTGGCTGATATCTTAAAAACTCGTCTCATCTGAAACCGCTTGATCAAATCGTGTTTTATTTTATGTGGAACATTTATGTGAGGTCCTTGATATAGTTTTCTCATCTTGTCTTCATCAGAAAAAATTATGGTTGTTAGTAAATATTTTAAATATCTCTTATTACAACCGTTATATTCAATAGCAATTAAAAACCAATAACGGATAACTTGGATCATATCCATATATTTCTTATACCGTGCTTGTGGAAGAAGTAATCTACGGTTCACATCAAATTTTGGATTTAAAAAAAAACATCTTTTCAAAATATATCGTTAAGCTATTCATCAGGTAGATAATAACGTTATCGGCGATTGTCACTGCACGAAATATTACAAAAGAATGTATAAATTTCATTGGCGAAATATTTTATAGTCATCTTTCAACATTTAAGATAAATATAAACAGAAAATATATCGATAAGGTTTATCAATGGTTGTAGAAATGGTTTATGATGTGTTTTTGTGTATTCGGGTTACATACCTACCCCATAACTTTCATTACAATGCTGATCTTTAGAAACTCCATTTAATGCTAGTATACTACAAAAGGGGACATTGTTTTATTTATTCATTTTTGTAGATTTTTGTCATATAGTATTTTTTATCGTCTTTTTGAAGTATATGTATTATTACTTTATAAAGAGGATTAAACAAGAAAAACAGTTTGACACTAAAATATATGATTGGACTCCTTACTTTTAAACTTACCTACACAAAAGCTTTGTGAACTTTTTATTTATTACTTGGCGTCCGTTGTCTGTTCGTCTGTTAAATTTTCATATTTTAAAAATCCCCTCTGAAACCCTACGAGCTTATTTTAAAAAACTTGGATAGAACCCTCTATTTTCTATACCGATCGGACAAAATCATGACCGCCATGGACAATTCCTGTTTCTTTCTGATTGGCTTATATCTTAAAAAACTCGTCTCATCCAAATAGTTTTTAATTTTATGTGAAATATTTATGTGAGGCGAGGTCCTTGATATAGTTTTCTCATCTTGTCTTCATCGGACAAAATTATGGTTGTCAATTAATATTTTTGATTTTGATTAGTTAAAACAAAATAAAACTCTTCTTTGAAACCGATTCGCCAAATGCAACAAAATCCGAAAGGAAGCTCATGTGTTTTTGACATTTATGAAGTTTCATCATTTCGTCCTTAATCGATAATAATATAGCTGCCATAAATGCTTCTCGATTCAGATTAGCTGATGTTAATATATCTTCTCCTCTGAAATTTGCAAATTAAAGCAATATTTGACATGAATCATCTTTGCAAAATCTTTCACAAAATTGTCTTATTTGATTTCGACAAAAGACGCAGCCGCCATGATGATTCTTTTTTTAATTTGGCAAGTACATAATACAAAATCGCCTGAAGCCGCTTGGTCAAATCGAATAACATTCGACAGGAACCATCTATTAGAGATTCTATATTAAGTTAAACAACAATACTGGCCACTATTGGCCATGTTATATAAAAATAGGAGATAATTGTCCATGAGACAGCTTTCCACCAAATAACAGTCGAATTTAAACTTCTACAGGTCCCATCATGGCCTTCAACAATGAACCATATTCGTATCCCTGGTGGCGAGATTTAACCAGTTTGTGAGCAATGAACCCCCCTTAAGCCTGTGGAATAAGGGACAAAAACATGAAACAGATAGACTACCAACACATCCCCATTGGTGCAGTTAACTCAATAAGCCCAAAGACTTTGAATGCTCGCAAAGGCTAGCTCAAAGTGTCGTCAATAGGGATGAACATAAAACACGAAGAACAAAAGATAATTTGACCACTTGAATTGCAGGTTCTTGACTTAGGACGTGCACATTTGAAATGCGGCGGGTTAAACCGGTTGGTGAATGCTCAATCCCCCTTCACCTGGGTCAGTGGTGTGTCAAGACATTAATAAAAACACACTTTAAAATCGGTTGAAATGGATTTAACATTTGAGATCGATACTGAAAGCAACAACAAATACAATTAAAACTTATACGGTATACCACAAAAGTAACGACCTCGAAAGAGTACTCACAGTTGCTGTCTGCTAGTTAAAAACCCGAGAGCAACCGATCAGGAAAGTTTTCCTTTACTCAGGTATCAATATATAAACATATCGAATTGGATTCAGTGTTCAAATATCATAAGAAGTTAAAGACAACACGGTTTGTGCAAATGCTGATATAAAAATATATATACAGAATGTAGAAATTTTATTTCAAATATAAACTGTTTATTCCATAATAAATTATAAACAAGAAAATTAATATTAGCAACCAATAAAAACCATATTTAAAGATTCAATAATAATGTTGTGACTATATTCTTTACGGATAAGTTTGTAAAGATGAATTTTAAGACCGTGTTGATTTTCTTTAAATTTCAGAGCTTTATTTACCACGTTCCGTAAAAAGTAGGATGTGATATCCCATGTTTAATAAGATGATTATAGGGTTTGTGTTATTCCAACTTTAGTTTTCAGTGTAGTGTTGTGTGTTCTATGTTTGTCTTTTGTTTCATTTTGTTGGCCATGGTCTTGTCTGTCT
>JAULBM010351142.1:0-12150 GCA_032357055.1 Geukensia granosissima | reverse complement strand
AGTTAAAATTCTACGATCACTTGGTGGGTGGCTGTCTCATGGACAATCATGCCACATCTCCTATTTTTATATTATAAAAAATCTTATGCATGTACCAAAACCTGTGTTTATAATGTGTATACATCTAGGTCAAACAGTAGAGAATTATTTGTCTCCAAATGTTACTACCAAAATCAAACCCAGACATTAGATGGAGATCTCCACAACTGCAGCTACTGGAGTGTGTTATAAACATGTAACCATTCTTTGATTTAGTTGCTTAAAAGGGAAGCTACACTACTTCCTTGCTATTCACTGACCTGCTATATTCCATCCAAACTGATCAGAGTTGTAAGATGACTGCAGACACTGAGAGTCCTTTAGATAGCCAGCTATATTTAGTTCCTCCATTAACAGATCTACAGCAAAAGACGGTAATTGTTGTCCCATGTCAATGTTATTGATCATTAACCAGGCAGCCATAGAGAAACCTACAATAAGTTCCATGATAACTGATGAAATTTCATACACTAATTTGTGACAAAAGTTTTGCCAATTTATCCATTACAAATGAATTAGAGCTGAATTTCCAGTTGATAATAACCAAACCTTTTTACAATAAAAAAAGGTCAGCCATTTTTCTTGTCCAATTCCATGCAATCTGGAGGAAATGAGGAAATTTATAAAGGACCTTCCACAGATGCCCCAGATCTGAATTAATCAATTTGGCCAAAAGGTTTCAGAGGAGAAGATTTTTAAATGTAACAGCCTATCAGAAACAAGAATCATTGAAGGCCCCATGTTTATTTGTCCAATCAGGACGAAATGACGAAATTTTATTGAAGACTTCCACAGATGCCCCACATAAAATATTAATCCATTCAGAGGAGAAGATTATATAATGTATCAACCAATCAGAAACAAGAATCATCCATGGAAGCCATTTTTTTTGTCTGATCAGGAAAAATTAGGAAACTTATAAAAGGAGCTGCCATAGATGCTCCACATCAAATATTAATCAATTTGGCCATGTGGTTTCAGAGGAGAAGATTTTTCAATGTATCAGCCAATCAGAAGCAAGAATCATCCATTGCTGCCGTCTTTTTTATCTGATCAGGACAAAGAGAGGAAACTTTTTAAAGGACCTTCCACAGATGATTCCTGTAATGTTTGGTTCCATTTAGCCTAAGGGAATCAGAGGAGAAAATGAAAATGTAAAACTTTACCAATGGAGTATTGACAGACGGAATGACATCAGATGCCAACAAAAGCTCAGATGGCCTTTGGCAAGGTGAGCTAAAAAATGCCAATAAATCTAAAAAGTAGTTAAATAAAACAGGAAGGGGGAATAATCTGAAAAATGAGACACATCATATTTAGATGTTTGACAGTCACATTTTTTTTAGACATTCTGGTTTTTTTTAATCTCCTCTGGTTTTAACCTTTTCAAAATGCATTAATTTTTTTGCTCAGTAACCATCGAATTTCTTTATTATTACACTACATAAATAAAGTAGTGTGACAGGGGAGTTAGCCCTAGTCCTGTTTTGTTAGAGAAGTTTTGCCTTATATTTGTTTCAAGTTTGTCCTGTCTTCTTTTATACTGTTAATTTTATTCTCTAACAAAACATCTTAACAAGGCAGAGATTCTATAGTAAATTAGAACCAAACATTGTGAGAATTTTGCTGACAATATGACAGAATTAATGTTGTAACCAGTACCTACCAGGAATATTAAATCCTTCATTAAAACCACATGCTGGTATTGGTAGTTTGGTGTTGTCAAGGATTACTATGTCTAGTGTACAGGGTTCATTAGCCTCAAAACAAACACTGATAGTCATGCTGACAATATACATTCTCTCATAGTACAACTCCTCAATCTTGTAACTACAAAATAAACAATACACAATCTCTCTTTATACAACTTCTAGATCGAGTTCATCTTAAGTATCATTGGATATACATGAGAGAATAAGAAGTAAAATAAGATGAAACTAGATATAATTCAGATAGAACCCATTTCTGTGGTACATGATTTTGTAAATGTTCTATACCTCAGCAGTGTACAAAACTGATCAGTTAAAAAACATAAATTCATGATCGGTATTCATTTTGTTTGCATCACTTTGATTAATAAAATCAGAAATAAATATTTATTTGCATTTGAGGTAAAAGTTCAATGTCAAAGCATCAACAGGGTATGCAACAAATTGGTTTGAAATGATGTACCAACATGCCAAACAGAGCATAGGCTTATCTCAAAAGACAAAAAAGTTTCAGAAACAAATTTGACACATAAAGAGTATTTAAATATTCTTTTATTTTATAATTTGAACACATGGTCAAAGGTTGTCAATCATGATACAATCATTCATGGAAAGAGATCAACCCAAATGCCAAAATTAAACCTAACCTCAAAAGACAAATCAAGAAGCTGCCTACACTAATTTTTCAAGTAAATGCACATATCTGACCCTGGTGTTCAACCCACACCAACCATGGTGTCAGCTTGAGACGATCTACTAACATGCTAAATATCAAAATCCTACCTCAAAACACAAAAATTAAGAGCCCACACAAAAATTTGTCATGTAAATTATCAGTTACTTTAAAACATGACAAGTTTGAGGTCAAAGTTCCAATGACACAGGTTACCAACCATGTAGTTAAACTTTAAAAGTCAGGAATCTAAAGTAAAACTATAACATTAATTAATATTACTCTATTGTAATTATTTGTTTCTTTTAGAGCTGATGACAAGTTTGCATTTTTGATTCAGCTCTGAAGATGAAACCTGACATCAAATGGTTTACTTTGGCAAAAACAATTTACAGGATGTGTTTAAAATGTGAAATGCTGAAACTGAATTTTTTATTGTACACAGATAAATCTATGCAACAGCCAAAGAATCAACTGACCTGATTTTGACCATTCCCAACATGGAGAATGTTTGGATTTTACCAAATTCGATGTCCAGGAGAGATGTGGTATGTCTGAAGTTCTCTATCCCAATAGTAAAGTTGTTGTTACAAGTATCTATGAGAGCATAGGCAGTGACAGCTAACCCTAGTCTGTCTACCTGTACACAACAATCAACACCTGTACAGGTGTCAGACAGGTAACATGCGGCTTCAATAGGAAGTTGAACAGGTAGGTCCACAGTACTGTTACATTCTAAAAAAAACATTAAATGTTATTTTACAGAAGGTTAAAACACTTATCATTGTGGTTTTCAATAATGCCAGATTTCATCTATATTTCTTATCTCATCAGCAAAAGCAATAACAAAGGACGAGGGTCGTTAAGGCCTATTTTTGGCCCAAGAATTTTGCTGAAAAATGAAAAGTTGCTAACATCTATTATTTCATATTTTTTGTATTGAATAATGTTCATAAAAAGAAAATCCAACAAAATCAATGAAATTGGTTCTACAATAATGACATGGCACATAGTTGCTTAAAATATTAAAAACCAGGAAATTACTTAATTTAATACATCATTTGATACAATTTGTCGATTTAAATATAAATTGCACAAAAACGTCACAACCAAACTTTGCACAATTCTAACAAGGACAAATGTTTCGTTAAAATATCTTTGTGATGTTTTGGTGCGATCATAAATTTTTTAACAAAACTCAGTAACCTCAGTATTTTTATAGAAAAAGTTACATTGTTGTCGAAATAGCCAAATATACCCTTTCGTTTTGTCAAAATAACGAAAAGTATATAAGAAAAAATAATGAATAATTAAAAGACAATCATAAAACAGCATTTTTACAATAAATTATTATTGTGTCACAAAATATAAAATATGGGCCAAATATGGGGCTTAATGTTCCTTCTCCTTTATCCACAAATTTTCAACTCTAAGAAAAGACAACTGATATTTAACATGATTATACACAATCAGTTACATTAATTTTTATATCAAAAACATCTTCAGTCAGATGTCTCAACAGCTGGACATTTAAATCACTACTGCTCATAAATGAGTAACACCATGTCTCCATAATGAAACAAAGTCACAAATTGTAGTCACACTTAAGCAGCTGGATTTTTTATGTCCAGCATTGATTAAAAAGAGCAGATTCCATTTCAGAAAATATTGTAAAATACGATTTCTGAAATTCTTTTTAAAATCAATAAAAGGCTTGAAATATGAAGATTTAACAATCTCAGCTGCAAGGTAAAAATGCCATAATCTATACATGGCAAGTATTAAATTACTTTTTTAACTTCTGTCTATATTAAGAAGATAAGTAAAACTTACTATCAGTATTCCAGCCTTTGCTGTTAGATGGACTATATAGAGACTGATGTCTGTTACACTGTGGTGTTCTCATATAGTCATATACCCCTAGTGTCCTGAGCAGTCTTGTAACCAGAGCTTCCTCCTCAATATTACCCTGACCTGACACACCATTATCTGTCAACCAGTTTGCCAGTGAAAAATCTACAAGACAGAATACCAGACAATGAAACCTTTGTATGCAGATGAATTAGTCCAATGAAGAATGGTCAGCCTTCTTTCCAGCATTTATTTCATATCATTATTATTATAGGTTGAATTAGTGCATACCTGTTAACCCTCCCATGTTAGGAGGGAGACTCCCTATTTTTGGGGCAATCTCCCACTTGTAAAAGTCTCCCAAAAGGGAGACACAAAGTCTCCCACGTTAGAGACACAAATCTCCCTCTTTCACAAATTTCTCCCCCAAATCTCCCTCTTTGCAGAAATATTGCACAAATCATGTTCTAAATGGCTTATTAAATTGAAGTCGATGTAATGTTCTTGTAATAAAATAATAATTGAGAAGCAATCAACAAATAATTAATCCTATTGTTGTGCTAACTGCTCAAATTTTGATTAATAATCATAAGAAGTATAACGAGAAATCTTAGATTTTATATCTGTGTCTTATCTGTGTAGTTGGATTTCTAGCAAAATCATCTTTTTCTTTCTGCAAAAAAGGTTGTCACGCAAAATCTCCCACTTGGAAAAGATGAAAAGAAAAAGATCTCCCACTTTGAGCATTCAAAAGGTTAACAGGAATGTTAGTGGACAAAGGATTCTCTTTTGTTCCATCATTCGTCCTTTTCAGTTTTGCTAACAAATGTGTAAACAATGTAACAGTATGTTTCTTTACATCTTCTTAGTTTATACTGCATTCATATCTAAACCTTTAAAAGTTTATAAACAGGACTTTCAATCAAATGTTAGAATTATCAGTTTGTAAAAATCTCTTTGAACATACTCATAGAGTTCCAGATAATCTCTTACTATGAACATACTCATAGAGTTCCAGATAAACACTAACTATGAACAAACTCATGGAGTTCCAGATAATCTATAACTATGAACATAACCATAGAGTTCCAGATAATCTCTACCTATGAACATACTCATAGAGTTCCAGATTATCTCTAACTATGAACATGCTCATGGAGTTCCAGATAAAACTCTTACTATGAACATACTCATGGAGTTCCAGATAATCTCTAACTATGAACAAACTCATAGAGTGCCAGATAATCTCTAACTATGAACATACCCATAGAGTTCCAGATAAGCTCTACCTATGAACATACTCATAGAGTTCCAGATAATCTCTAACTAAGAACAAACTCATCGAGTTCCAGATAATCTCTACCTATGAACATACTCATAGAGTTCGAGATAATCTCTTACTATGAACAAACTCATGGAGTTCCAGATAATCCCTAACTATGAACTGGGCTTGGGTGGCTGAGTTGTGTAGGTAGTTGATTTAAACTTACCTGTACAGATCACTGCATCCTATTGTGGTGTTATCATAATTAAGATAAATGACTTTCTCACAGACTGCTCTAGCACCAAGTTACATTCATAAAACACATATGTTTAGTAGAATCTCTGTCGCCTTCACTCTAAGATTAATATACTTTGTAGGTGGTCATTGCTCCTTAAAACAGCTGATTATTGTGTGTTTGTTTATGTATATATTTTGTAGCTAGTTGTAATAAAATAGTTTAGCTTGCAGACGTCTTCTCAATCGGGTCGTAAGACATGGTGGCCAGTGTAAAAATCAAACTTGGATATTTAGAACTTTGTTAAGATAATGCTCTAACAAAAGTGGATTTATATAACAAGTTTAGATGAATTAAATATGGCATCATTTAAAGTATCAAACCCGGAACAATTTGACTTTTCAAAGCCTGAAGGTTGGCACAAATGGATTCAGCGGTTCGAGAGATTTAGAATTGCCAGTGGATTAAGTGAAAAAGATGGCACGACGCAAGTTAACACTTTGATATACTGCATGGGAAGCGAAGCAGATGAAATATTTTCTTCTTTTAATTTATCAAATGACAACAAAAAGAAGTTTAGTGCTGTCAAGGAGAAGTTTGATGGTTATTTCATACCGAAACGAAACGTCATATTTGAAAGAGCTAAATTCAACAAAAGGGTACAAACAACAGAGGAGTCCGTTGACCACTATATAACTGCATTACATACGCTATCAGAACATTGTGATTACCGTGAAATGAGAGACCAACTAATACGTGATCGAATAGTTGTGGGAATTCAAGATGCAAAGTTGTCCGAAAAAATGCAGCTTGATCCAGACTTGACATTAGAAAAGTCAATTGCTTTAGCAAGGCAGAGCGAAGCAGTTAAGAAACAACAACCGCTTATAAGAGGACAGTCAGAAGCAGATGCAAATCTTGACGCAGTGAAATCACGCAGAAATAAACCACAACAACAGACATTTCGCAGACAGTCGCAGCAAAAGCAGTGGACAGGACAAAAACACCAAAATAAGTGTACAAGATGCGGAAAATCACCAAATCACAACAGAAATAGCTACCTGGCAAAGGAAGCTACCTGTCATAAATTTTCAAAAAAGGGACATTATACATCAGTGTGCAAATCAAAAAGTGCCGTAGGAGAAATAGAGGAATATGGTTTTCTAGGAGAAGTTGATTCAGCCGATTCAGATCCGTGGATTATCAATTTAAAAGTGAATAATACCGAAATTGTCTTCAAAATCGACACAGGAGCTGATCTTAGTGTGATACCGGAATATGTATTCAAGAAATTACAAAATGTAAAATTAGTGAAACCGGATAGAATTCTTTTTGGTCCGTCACAAAAGCAGCTTCATGTTCTTGGAAAATTTAAATGTGAATTAAAATCCAAATGTGTTAAGTCAAATCAGGAAATATATGTTGTGAGAGGATTAAAAAATTCACTGCTAGGGCGACCAGCAATTCAAGCTTTGGAATTATTGTCAAAATCAGATTTGAAAAATATTGATTCAGTGCAAGAGAAATATAGTGCTTTGTTCAAAGGATTAGGCAAAACAAAATGGGAATACACAATCAAGCTTAAACCTGGATATACTCCATTTGCGTTGTCAACACCAAGACGAGTGCCGCTACCGTTAATGGAAAAAGTGAAGCAAGAGCTTCAGCGAATGGAAAATATGGGAGTTATTTCAAGAGTTGATAAACCGACGGAGTGGTGTGCAGGAATGGTAGTTGTGCCGAAAAGTGACGGGAAAAATGTCCGAATTTGCGTGGACCTTACAAAGTTGAATGAGTCCGTTCTTCGCGAAAATCATCCGTTGCCCTCCGTGGACCAAACACTTGGACAGTTAGCAGGCGCAAAAATATTCAGCAAAATAGACTCAAACTCGAGTTTCTGGCAAGCAAATTTATCCGAAGGTAGTAAGCCGTTAACTACATTTATAACTCCATTTGGACGATATCAGTTTGAGCGATTGCCGTTTGGAATATCCTCCGCGCCCGAGTTCTATCAAAAACGTATGAGTGAAACGTTAGAAGGTTTAAATGGAGTCGTTTGTCATATGGACGATGTTCTTGTGCATGGAAAGAACCAGGAAGAACATGACAGTCGTTTAGATGCTGTGCTTGACAAATTAAAAAGCACTGGTATAACTTTAAATGCAGAAAAATGTGAATTCTCGCGCAGTCGTGTGAAATTTGTTGGACATATAATTGACTCTGAGGGCATACGCGCTGATCCCGATAAAGTTCGAGCTATTGCCGACATGGAAGCACCGAAAAATGTCTCAGAAGTCCGTTGTTTCTTAGGAATGGTCAATCAGTTTAGCAAATTCTCAGCACGCCTGACGCCAATGACAGAGCCGTTACGTGAGCTACTTCGAAAGAAAAACGAATGGAACTGGGGACATAAGCAAGAAGAAGCGTTCCAAAGTGTTAAGAAAGAACTTGGTTCAACACCGTGTTTAGGACATTATGATCCAAACAAAGAGACAATTGTGTCCGCAGACGCGTCGTCATTTGGCCTTGGAGCCGTCCTTAAGCAAAAAGTATCACATGGAAATTGGATACCAGTCGCTTATGCGAGCCGTAGTTTGTCGCCTACAGAAAGTCGATATGCGCAAATTGAAAAGGAAAGCCTCGCTACAACGTGGGCATGTGAAAAATTCTCAGACTTCTTGATCGGGAAAACTTTCGCAATCGAAACAGACCACAAACCGTTAGTGTCGCTGCTAGGAAGCAAGCATTTAGAGGAATTAACTCCAAGGTTACAAAGATTTCATATGAGATTAATGAGATTTCAATACACTATTTCATATGTTCCTGGAGAAGAACTGATAATTGCCGACACGTTGAGCCGCGCGCCATCCGGAATACAAGAGAAAAATGATAAAAAATTTGAAGCCGAAACAACCGCCTTCGTGGATATGATTATGCAGGGATTGCCCGCGTCAAACAACAGACTTAATGAAATTTGTGAAAAGCAGGCGAGTGACAAGGTAACAAGTGAACTTTCTACACTTTCTCAAGAAGGTTGCTGCCATACTGGAAAATTCGTTCTGAATTACAGTTCATGAGGGGTTATTAATGAAAGGAACGAGTATCGTAATACTAGCCGCTATGCATCATGACGTTCTAAGCAAATTGCATGAAGCGCACCAATGAACCAGGAAATGTTGCGAGCGAGCGTGTGGTGGCTAGGCATGAATAAGGAACTCGGGGACGTAGTTAAAAACTGCAGACAATCGAAGCGATAAAGCTGAGCCAATCATTTGTTCGGAATTTCCTTACCGACCATGGGAAAAAGTCGCGACCGACTTATTTGAACACTATAAACATACATATTTACTTGTTGTAGACTATTATTCACGTTTTGTGGAAATTGCGAAGTTGTACAGTACCACCTCAAATTCAGTGATAAATCATTTAAAATCTATATTTGCCCACAACGGGATTCCTAACACTGTTATTTCAGATAATGGGCCGCAGTACAGTGGATACGCGTTCCGAGAATTCGCTAACAAATATGGGTTCAATCACACATATCGAGCAGTCCGAAATACGCACAGAGCAATGGACTAGCAGGAAGGACAGTCGGATCCGTTAAGAGAATGCTTTCGAAATCAGAAGATCCTTACCTAGCATTATTAGCTTATAGAACGACCACGCTAGAAAACGGTTATAGTCCGTCTGAGTTACTGATGTGTAGACGTTTGCAAAATGCGTAACCAATTTCAACCGATGAATTAAAACCAAAACAACACAAACCTAAATTATTGTATCCTAAAGAGAGGCGTTACAAACAGAGACAGAAATTTACTTATGACAGACGTCGTCGTGCATTCAGTTTGGAATGACAATGTTTTTGTGAACGATCAACAAACTTGGGGTAAAGTTAAGTGTGAGGCGAACACTCCTCGTTCTTACATTGTAAAAACAAACAGCGGTGAAGTGAGAAGAAATAGGAGACATTTAGTGAAAGCGGAACTGAATGATGATAAAAACTCAAATGATGATAAGCCGAGAGACATTGACATTGAACTTTCAAGCGATTTACCACAATCAGCTGATCCACCAAAACAAACTGATAAACAAAACCATTATATCACTAGGTCAGGGAGAGTTTCTTAACCGCCAGAAAAACTTTACTTGTAAATACATTTCAGACTTTAATTGCTTTTACCATGTTTACAAGGTTAAAAAAAATTTGTTTTTTCTGTCAAAAGGGGATGTGGTGTTATCATAATTAAGAAAAATGACTTTCTCACAGACTGCTCTAGCACCAAGTTACATTCATAAAACACACATGTATAGTAGAATCCTGTCGCATTCACTCTTAATATACTTTGTAGGTGGTCATTGCTCTTTAAAACAGCTGATTATTGTGTGTTTGTTTATGTATAAGTTCTTCTTAATCGGGTCGTAAGACATGTTATACGTTTCGAAGCTTTGCCGTTTTTAAAGTGCTTTAAAATGTAAACAAATGAAACAGTGTTGAAATTCATGCCAGGCAGGTCTGACAACTTAAATTTACACAGTAATATGACTTTTCTGTTTTAATTGAATGCTTAGAAAGCTTCTAGTAATCAGAACTGAATGATTAAAAAATATAAAAAAATATCTGATAACCATATTAATCGTTTAAAGAAATATCTTCGTTTAGTAGGGTCATTTCTCAGGAGAAAAAATGACTAATATATTTCCTTCGTTAAATCCGTTTCAAGTTAGAAGTTATATGCGAGCACCCATTACACATTCTCGTCACATTTTTAAAATTCCTAATTTTTATATACTAGTCAAAAAAAGAAACGTTACACTGATTTCATGTTGAATAATTTATCAGATAACACACTTAGTTGATCAGAATTATTAAATATTACTAGACTTAACTTCAATAAAGATAAAAATGTTAACAAAACAGATAAAATATCGATTGTGTCCGTGCACGAGCAGAGGAACGTAAAAGAGTAGAAAGACGAGAGATTTTATTCCATGGGATGTATATCTCATAATGTAAGTATTTCGAGTAAAAACTAAGAAAACAGGAATTGTTGACAGTTGTGAGACTTGAGTGATATCTAATTTTTCAAATGTTTAACAAGTAGTGCTGCATTTGTTAAAATTCGAAAGCACTGAAAATATGGAAATGCCTCGAAAAGTATTGCACTAAATAGTTATTCCTGACGGATTTAGCTTCCCATTTCGATTTCGTTGCATTTGAGTGCTTCTTTTGCTATGTTTGAATCTTGGACTTGCTTCGTTTGAGTTCTAATGTTACTGGGTTTATCCTTGAAATGAACATATATCATACTCAAATTCTACATATTTATTCAACATTAGTAATTAAGTATTTACAAATCTGCATTCATCTTTAATTACACAATGCGGTCTCCAGTGTGAAATAATTGTTTTTGTTTGGCCAAGTCAACTTATGATTGATTTAACGGAAACAGCTTTTAGTTTTTTGTTTTGCAATAAAAATATTTTCATAATGACTACATGTTAATGTAATCTGCTCATTTCTGTTTTTAAAATTCCACGTGATATACATATTTGTAGCATGTTATTAAAATGTTTACAGGACTGTGTCACTAATATATTAGACGTACATGCACATGGAAAAACTACTATAGATGGCTTGTCGGTGGAACATTTTGAATGCTGTTCTGGTCCCCTCTGTAATCATCATGTGATCAAACAGCACCCAAAACGATGTACGGATATGCCCCCCCCCCATAACAACAACGAAACTTTAATGACGCTGGACAATTAATAAAATGAATTTATACATTCTTCTCACCAGATGTGTAGTTTTTTTATAAGAAAGTAACAATAATAATTGCAATAATTGCAAGCAAAGAATAGGATATAACATGTAATTGCACCTGGTTTGTTCCCTTGAAAAGCATTTAGAATTATGTAGCTGGGTTCATGGTTGTTCTTTTCTTGAGATCAGATACGCGAAGCAAGGACCACTGGAGCGAAACTTAGCCAGAGCTTATTCATACACGAGTTCTGGATGGACGTGATATTTGAAAAATATTATCTGTTTAAAAACATTTATTTCCTAAAAACCTTAAAAAAAAACCGCACATACAAACAGAGCCAAAAACACATTAATATATTTCTAAATACAGTAATTTTATCAACGCATAATTTAAAACTTAAAAAAAGTCATATTTAAGCAAGATTATAGTATGACGTCCTTATAATTTGTAAGTAAAAGTTTCTGATTGCTCTCTTTACATTTTATCGGCGTTGATTACATGATGAACTGTACATTTAATTTGGACAATGAAAGTATCTATAGTACACCAAACGAATTTTGCCACAACAAAAGTGAACCTGTATCAAAAGTTTTACAGTGAAATATATCATA
>JAULBM010351131.1:0-12151 GCA_032357055.1 Geukensia granosissima | reverse complement strand
TATTGTCAGAAAACAAAACTTTAACCAAAACTTTAACCTAATTGTGGAAGCCGCCGGACTGCCGACCCACCCGCCCGCCCGCCATACCGACCAACGCCAATCTATTAGCCAAAATTATTCGTTGAAAAATCCGACTAAAAATCTTTGTGATGTTTTCGTGCAGACATATCTATTTTGAACAAAACACCTCCAAAACATTGGTATTTTTAGAGAAAATGTTACATTCTTGTTAAAAAAGTCAAATAAGCCCTGTTGTTCTGTCAAAATTATGGAAAAAATTGAGTTTCAGTTATGAATTTAAAAATAAACAGTTATTCAACAGCATTTTCACATTAACTTTTTGTTGTGTCATGAAATCTGAAATTTGGGCCAAATATGGGCCTACACATACCTATTCCTTTACTATTGATTCAGAAGAATCTTACATAATCATTATACATTTTATCAATCAAGTAAAGATCATTACTTTCAACAAGGTTTTACCCTCTTCCGTTTATTCATTTTGCTGCTTTGGTCAATTTTGAAAAAAAAATGCCAAGGCTTTTTTTCACTGAGCAGTTATCTTTTCTAAAGTTTTTTGAAGTTTAAACATCAAAATTGTTTAAACTTTCTAGGTATATCATTTTGCAGGTAGTTTTTTTCAGACTTTTGTTTGTTAACGAATGTAGACCTGAGTCAAAATATAAAATACATTTATAAACAAACAATTTAAAATTCTAAATCTGGTGATATAAGATCGAAGTGAGAAAAAAAATACATTTTCCGTTTTTGACAAATGACATAACTCCAAACATCAGTGCACATTTAAATGTACTGGAAAAATATCTTACAAACCTGACCATAGAAGACATACCCCATGATCTTTTCCTCTAGGGTTCCTCGTGTTATCAGGCGGTAAACATTGACCACCTTCTTCTGTCCAATCCTGTGTGCACGGTCCATTGCCTGAATAAAAATAAAAGTTCAATACAAGGTCATAACAAACTACCGAAGAAAGTGTTTTCTAATATTGCAGATTAAACACAGTCAAACCATGGTCATTTTTTTTTTTTTTTGGAATGGCAGAAACAGCAAGGTTTATTTCATTTGGTCCATGAGTGATCTTCCTTTTTTGGCCACTAACATGTCTGATGAAGTTTAATCCAGAAAAAAGCTTTAAATGCAGTAGAATTTGACTTTTGAATATTCGTTATTAACATATATAAGATATGGATTGTGTCTTTCTGGCATATATTCCATATCCTTTCTTTTCAAAAGTTTCTTGAATCTATTCGAAAGTAAAATTTACTGTTCTTTGTGTGTTTTTGAAATTCAGCTTTTCAAAAAGCTTCCTCTCTATAAAAGGATTAAATTACCCTAGGTGTGTTGGCTACAAAAGGTAGACTGTAAAACTAAAATGCTATATTAAGCTAAAAAATGTCTAAATTTGCTTTCTAATTGTTTCATTTCAAAATAAAAAATAAAATGATCATCTTTTAATTGGCCCATCAAGTACACTGTTCCTAAATGAAAACACAACAAATGAAATTTCTGGACAACATACAATAAACCATACCTGGAGATCTTTCATTGGACAATAAACCATACCTGGAGATCTTTCATTGGAGGACAACAGACAATAAACCATACCTGGAGATCTTTCATTGGAGGACAACATACAATAACCATATCTGGAGATCTTTCATTGGAGGACAGCATACAATAAACCATACCTGGAGATCTTTCATTGGATTCCAATCATGTTCAACAAAGATGACAGTGTCAGCTCCAGTTAAATTTAATCCTAACCCACCAACATGTGTTGTCAGTAACAGAATGTCAATCGATGGATCGTTGTTAAATCTATAAAATAATCAATTTTCTAACATATAATTTAGGTATGTTCTACCTCTTAAGAAAGTTTATACCAATTAAATAAATATAAAGGTTTTGTAAAACTAAGTGTATAATATTTAGAACCCATCATTTTGTTTTCAAAAAATTTTGTCCAAATATAAAGTCACTCAATGCAAAGCTCATCTTTGAATTACTTTCATATCCATTTTGAGAGTGTTTTGTTGAAGGAACTTGAACAAAATGCGCCCAAAAAATTCTTGTCTTGGTTTTTTTTTATTCTTTGTTTTCAGTTTGTCATTGATGATGGTAGAAATGTGGTATAAATGAATGATTGCATCAAACCATGATGATGCCAAAATGCTTTCTTCAACATGGCAGAAACTCGAGAGATTACAAACAAAATCAACAATGTTGTCAGAATGGAAAAGACCCTGATGCAGAGGACACAATTTCTACTACTTTGCTTGCTTTCTTAACTTTACACTTTCCTCATACCTGCATCTCAGAAACACAAAGGGCAGAGGAGTGCTGTGCCACTCCCCTTTCGGATAACTGGAACATTGATCATATTATATCTATACCACATTGTTGTTTGGCATGTCAATATACATGTTCACAGGGTTTTCTCTCAGAGCAATTTAAAAAAAAATTTCACCATAAGAATAGAAATCCTTCCTTTTTTAAGACCTTGTGGTGACCTCTGGATTCTGACATTTGGTCTATTGGTGCAGCCTTGTTAAACTGAACTCTGTATCTAACAATCTAGTAACTACCAGTATAATTACCTATTTACAATATTGTGTCTGTTATTAGCAGGTACACTCCCATCTAACCTGAGGTAGGTCACACTTGGCATGTGTGTTCTACAAATAAACAAATGCATATAAAATGACTGTTATTTACAGGTACACTCCAATCTTACCTGGAGTAGGTCACATTCTACAAAAAACAAACAATTTTAGACTGTCTTTTATTGACAGGTACACTCCCATCTTACCAGAGGCAAGTCACACTAGGTATGCATTTTCTACAATAAACAAATATCTATAAAATGTTTGTAATTGACAGGTTCACTCCCATCTAACTTGAGGTAGGTCAAACTAGGCAAGTGTTACAATAAACAAATGTATTTAGAATGTCCTTTATATACAGGTACATTCCCATCATACCTGAGGTAGGTCACACTAGGCATGTGTATTAATACCTTAAGGAAATGGATTAAGAATGTATTTATTACCAGATATGTTTATATGCCATCAGCTATCTGATACTTAAACTTATATAGATTTATTAAGTATAAAAAAACAATTTATGTTCTTTTGTCATTTGTTAATTTTACCTTAAAGTTTTGTTTGCCATAGTTTAAGACATTGCACTTTTAAATTCATATTTAAGGTCTCAAGCTAGACAAGCATACTGATGTTAATGCCATATGATTTTATCCAGTTTACCTAGTTCAAATAATTAGGTCAGAAACCTTCACCTTTTCTTTTTTTTAAATCAGTATACCTAGAAAGAAAACAACTTACATGTCAAATGATAGATATTATAATTTCAAAAACTTTAAACAAGTCTTACTTGAGCAGATCATTTTCTACAATTTCCAGCATACTTTTAAGTTGACAGAACAGTAAAACTCTATGCTGACCAACAACTGGACCTTCACTTGTAGCTGCCTGACCACTGGTCCCACTAAAACTGGACACTCCTATACCACAGTCATTCAATAACTGTCTGTAATACAGAATAACTTAAAGATTATATTAACTAATGTTTTAAACTTTTAATTACTAATGGAATTTTAAGAACTTTTAAAGATTATTTCTAAATTTGAATAATCAAAATTACATTTTTTGAGCAAATTTTCTTTAGTGTTGTTTGAGGATTTTGACTTGAATCTATAAAGTATTAGATATCAATGTGTGGATTTCACAAAACACATAGATTTGAATACATTGGGCAAGTTGGTAATTGCATGGAATTCATTTTGCTATAAAAGCAACATAAGAAAAATTCAAATAAAAAGTTCGAAACATACAGAAAATGCGTCCATGTGACACAGATGCACCATCACGGCAAACAGTAAGTATACATATGACTTCCTGAAAAGGGAGGCACAGTACAACCAAATATCAAATCAATCCAACATACACAAGCTTAGAAATCTATGACAAAAATTAACCTAGGTACAGACTTACTGATGAACCTTCAGTTGGATTATGGTAAAATTTAATGCCCTAATCATCTAAAGGCAGGAGCATAGAATTTCTCAACTGATAGAGACAAAATTTCTGCTCCTGATCTTCCTCCAAGAAAAATATTTTGGAGTGTTGTAGATCTGAAATGATTAAAATGTGTTGTTTGACAAATGATTACTGCTAACATGTTAGAGCTATTGGTTTTGGTCATGTAATTGATGTTGCAAGCCATTTGTTATGGAATGAGTTGGAAATTGGGATTCTGTTGTTTGAGATCATTTAAACTAAACTTCTGTTTTATGAATATATGATCCTAGATGATTAGTAAAATAAGGATAACATTTTGTGAGCCACTAGATTTTAAGTGATTGTAGGCTAAGGCAACTTCCCTAGGATCCGTTAGTTTTGCAGAGGCTATCCTGTTGAAAGCTACCTACAAAACATCCATTAATTTAGATAGGCAATCTACATGAGAACTATAAATTTTTGATATACAACCTTTCTAAGAGCAAATTAGTTGTGTAGAAGCTACCTACCTGAGAGGATTAGTTTTGGAATGCAGTCTACTTTGTAGCACTAAGTTTGGATAAGCAGCCTACCTGACAGCCATTATATCTTGACAGGCAACCTACCGAGAGCCATCATATCTTGAAAGGCAACCTACCTGAGAGCCATTAGTTTTGTAGAGGCTACCTAAGTGAGAGCCATTAATTTTGAAGAGGCTATCTAAATGAGCCTTTTAGTTTTGGAGAGGTTACCTAAATGAGTGCTCTAAGAGCTATTAGTTCTGGAGAGGCTACCTACCTAAGCTATTTGTTTTGGAGATGTGACCTACCTGAGAGCCATTAGTTTCAAAGAGCAACCTACCTGAGAGCCATTACTTTTAGAGAAGCTACCTACCTGAGAGCCATTAATTTTGGAGTGTGTTGAAGATCATGTAGACTGGAATTCTGTTGTTTGAGTTGAAGAGTAATTTCTTTGTATTTTGGATGATTTGGTGTCAGAACTAATGATGGGTGATTACAGACTTTCTTCAAATACTGCAAAGCCTATTAATATAACAAATAATACCTTTAAAGTGGCAAAAGTTTAAGCACCGTTCCATATAAAAATCATGCAGGAGGTGTTTAACCTAGTCTCCATCACACTAATTTAAACTTGTTGTTAAGTCAGTGACTTCCTGTATACATTACCAATCTTTGTGTACCATTTGGGCCATGTACTTTTGATATTTAATTACATAGAATGTACATGAAAACGACCATTTGCAAGAGTTATCATTCTTGATTTAGCTGATTTCTTACGGATATAAATGTATGATTTTCTCAAAAGTACAAGCCTTGACTGAGAAATGGCTGTAATTGTGTTATCATATTAGGTAGGAAGTCTGAAACATCAACTACAGAACGGTTTTTTTCCACACTATGCATCACTTCACCACTGATTACAAGACTGCTACTTAATACATAAATCTTCATTGTCAACTCAACCTATATTACAGCTAAATAGGGTAATTTCTGTATCAAAAACAAAGAAACTAATAGAACAAAAGTAAAATATAAATGTACCAAAATTTCTGGACAAGTGTTGCAAAATTGCATATAAACTATTGCCGATTTTGTAAAAGATAATAATATATATTATGAATATCATAATATTAACAGGCATTTACACATAAATAAATAGACTGAAATTTTACAGAAAAATTTTAAATACAATTCTGAAACACTGATACATATCGAAATTTCCAAAAAATTTTAATAAAAACATACAGTAGAGTTCGTATATAACGTACAGGCTTATAACGAAATCAGGTTTACAACGAATAAAATATAAATCCCCTGGATATTTCTATGAAATTAATGTTATTTTATAGGTATATAAAGAAGTTTTTACAACGAAATCATGCATAGAAAGAAGACTTTTTGTGGCCTCAGAACAAATTTATTACGTAAAACTGACCCGATACAACGAACTTGTAAATAAATCGTTGTGAAAACAACATCTGATAAGCCTTCTTTTGTTACACTTCACTGATTACCTGTTCATAACTATAATTGTTGATTGTTACCTGGCACAAATGATTAAACTTCTCTGATGTTGAAACAATAGTGATAATTTAAAGGTTTATTAACATCGGTCAAATTAACCTTTACTAAACCGTTTATGAAGTAAGTTTTGTTCATTATAGATGTCTTATCAGAAGGGTCTAAATACGTAGTTAAAGTTTACAAATATAAAAGACATACAAACAATTAACCAAACAAACAGCTACCCCATTCAATTTCTTATTATTGGAGATTTACCAAAACGAAACTTTTCAAATAATTATTTTGAGCATGGTTTTTGACAAATAAGTCATTGAAGATGATCATACAAGGAAGGTCACCGATGAGCAACTACAAACATAAATTGACTGTTGTTTAAGTGAATTCATTAAAAACTAAGACCAAGTATAGAAATAACAAGAAACATTCAATAAAACAAAAACATTTTAAATTATACTGATTGTAAAATATATAGTTGCAAATATAGAAAATAAATCATAAAATCTTACAGTACAACATTAACCAGTTTGTCAAATTTATGGTTGCATGACTTATTACAAACAAATATATTCAAAAAAGGGAGATAACTCGAGCTGATTTTTTTCTGATACAACGAAGTAGGTTTATAACGAAATAATTATGAAAGTCCCCAGCATTTCGTTATATCCAAACTTTACTGTATTTGAGAACAACAATAATCAAAAGATTAATGTCTTCAATGAATAAGAGTTTGTGTTATCTGATGCTTTTTTCGCATTTTTTCCAAATCAAGATAAAGCATAATATCTGCAGACATTTAACTAAAACACTGGATGCCAATTGCAATGAGTTAGTATCACTCGTCAACACGTTATTTTTATTATCATTTCATGAAAAGGAATCTAATCGGATATTGTATTTAAAAGCACAACATCCACAAATTGTCAATAAATCACAAAGAATTGTAAAAGTAAAAATTCAACTGAAGATAACCTTTTAATTTGAGTTTTAGTTAAAAAAACTGAAAAAAGTCCAACTAATGGACATTGAATAACTTAATAAACCAATATTACAATTACGCAACTACACATGGATTCATCTGTAAACTTTCATTTGACTTTAACAATAACAAACTTTGAAAATATACCACCATAAATGTACCATGTCCCGCCAGTCTGTAGCCATAAACTATCTCCAACATTTAGCTGTACCGCTACCATAACCGTGCCAGTATGATCCAATGTATTGTCAACATGATCTCCAATGTGTGTATATGATATAAAATTATCATTATGTTTAATAGAGTAAACAGCTCCACTTGTAGGGGACATTATTGATGCGGAGATCAGGTACAATCCGGGCTTCTCACAGACAAACTTACCGGTGTTGATGTACGATGATATATTGTATATTCCGTAACTATATTTTACATTTTCAAACTTGATGATATCGCCGTGATTGACATATTTATGTGTACTAAGATAGCTCGTCATTGCCACTATAAAATAAATGAAAAACAAAATAAACAGTAGGAGAGTATCAAAGTATTGATTAATTGATTGATAATGAATGGTGCTAAACGTCCATTGACAAATATTTCATGCATATTCAGGACGAGAGCATATAAATGATGAATGATGATGAATAAAGCCTGCTTGTACTATGTATATATGTATGTATGTGATTTTTAACGTGCAAGTTCACAAAACAGCAGTCTGCAGGAAGAAATGCCACCTTTACCCAGACACAACATTCTGACTCTGGGTCTATAATTTTTGGATCTTACTCCTTAATGCTGCGTTCTTAGCGGAGAAGCAGTAATAATAAATATTAATATCGTTGGTTTGACACGGCCGGGGATCAAACCCAGACCTATGAAAGTAGAAAATGTTATAAAGCAGTTACATCTCTATTAAAAATGTATGTAATGAAATCATGTCAGTTAATGGTTAAGCATTAACGCGTTTCGATATTTAACATGCAAAAACATAATACCAAGATGGTCCGAGACCACATTTATTTGACGTAGTGCATTCATTGGAAAAAATAGGCAAATTTGAATAGGCAAGTTTGCACCATCACAAACTTGATCACTTCCGTTTTTACTCAAAGTACATGGCAGACTAAAGTCACATCAAAATTTGAGAAAATTGTACTAGTGATAATTCATTTTTAGTATATAAACACATAAATCAAATTGTCCTCAGTGCATTCTTAATCGAGTATAATAATTAAATCTAAGTCGCTCAACTTGCCTCCTTTTTGCTTAGAACAATATCAATATTTTGGAATCATTTAATATCCGATAAGTTTGGGTCCAATGTTTTACAACGTGCGGATTTTGCAAAGACATTAGACTGCTCATGGGACGGCTATTCAAAAGAAACGAGACAAACTCAAACGAAAAAAAAAGGCACAACGAAAACAAAAGAACAAATGTGTAGTCTTCACGGACACAATTTCAAAAAGATGAGTATGTTCAGGTGCTCTGGAAGCACCCGTCTTGCATCCTTTATTATTGTTTAATTTAAAAATATTAGATGTTGTGTGATTCATCCAACAAATAACAAACGAAACCTTCTACAGATCACATTTCGACCTTAACATTAAACAGAACATACCAAAGGAAGTTGTAAAAAGCCCCAATATTCAAAAATTCACACTAGGAAAATTGACATTGTTCGTTAAAATAACATAGACGAATAACGATTACAATGAAAATAGCAAAAATCTCTGAGTTACACTCCGGAAGTTTTTTGGTCGCCATCATGATTTGGTTGACCGTTACGAAATATCCGTTTCATAGATGACAATGAATATCTTCCGACTGTCATGATACAAATCCGTTCCTTTACCGGTTGTAACTAACACCGATTGTGATTTTGTCTGCCCCTCTGGTATCTTCGAATTACTTTTACAAGGACAGGTACAGACGACATAGATCGGGAATAAACTAGTTTCTTTAAAAATGCCGGAAAAAAGTATGACAAGACAACAATAAACAAACGAAAAAATTCTAAAATTCTTTTAAATGAACTAGGACATTGACATCACTATAAACATGATTTAAAAGTCGTTACGTATTTTGTTGAAAAGACGTTAAAAGAAATGTTTGTAAAAACATGTCAAAGCAAAGATCAATAGCAGTGTCAACGCATTTTTATGTTTCCATCTAACGCAGTTAACTAGTGATTAACGTAAGAAAGAAATAAAATTTCATGAAACTATTGATATGGAGAAATACAATTAAAAAAAAGAAGAAACCCTTTTTGTAATCAAGACGCTTATACCACGATACAAACCCTTTTCACTGTTAGCGTCTATCTGCTTTTGTATAAGATTTAATGCTATATTTTCACTCTGTTTGGCTTCTTGAAGTTTTTGGTTTAATAAATGCAACGCACGGCTCTGGTTAGTTTGAATCTGCATCAACGTTTGCTCCATGTTCTTGTCTGCAAATGTCTGATTTTGTCCAAGTTCTCTCACAACACTATATGTATATGTCTTCAATGAGGACAGTTCTTGTTTAAAGTCGATGGTCATATTATAGAGGGCAAGGAAGTCTTGCCTTCTCGCCTGCTCGTTGACACTTAAAAAATGAGTCTTAGCTGTCACAGTTTGAACGGCCTGTTGTAAAGCCTGAATATCATGCAACGGTTTTATTGCCTGTAGTTGATTTAGAGTCGATATGTCATTTTTTATCCAAAATGTGTCATTTTTAACTGCTCTAACCGAATTTTCTAAAGCAATATACTTTGACTGAAGGGCACTGTTGTTCCGTTCCAATGCATAATACTTCTGTTCTAAAAACGAATATCTTTGTTGGAGTAATTGATATTTTTCGTCCGTTTCGTTACTAGGCAATTTGTTTTCGAATTCAGTTAATGTTTTTTGTATCTGTGAGGTAAGCACAGCCAGTGTCCTATCAATATCGTGACGAAGTCGCTGTAGGTCTTGGTCTTGTAGTTTCTTTTCGTCTAAAAATTCTGCTACTGTCAAGTATTTTCCGATTGTGGTCGTTTGATTTCCAACAGTAAGAGGTTGATCTAAAAGGAATCCGCAGACAAGCGGGAAAAATACAAGCAAAATCATTTCAATGTTTTATGAATGAAGTATTCTCTTTACTTTCAATTCGTATATCTTATCGAATAAATATAATGTAATGTGCACTAAAGAATACTTTATATATATAGGAATGTAAATTGTTAGGTAACTATGAAGTGAAAGCCCAAAAGAAGATTTGTTGAAGATTTAAAGTTAATTGTCTATTCGCGTCTTTTCTAATTGATTTCAATCCACATACATTTAAGGCAATTTATCAAGCTGTTTTAATTTTGAAAAGAAGAAATCGACTCTTTTATGATATTAGTTTTGTCAAATTATATATTATATGAAAATAAATGTTTACAATTATTGTAAAACTTCGTGTAATTTATTTTTTCGACACTTGTGTCAAGGGGTTACCTCTTATCATCAGCATAAGAATTACCACTAGGAAGATTTTGATCTGCATTAAGTAAACTTAGTAAACATATGTACAGGCCTTATCAAAACAAATCATAAAACAATCATAACTAAGTTTTATTTTTGTTGTATGTGTTCATTAAAAAGGCACAAGTGCTAAAATGTTGTCTTCACATGTTAGTTTTATTGTATGAAAAAAATATGCAACAATACACAATGGGATAGGTTCTTGTTCTGAGATGTCAACATTGAACGATTTGAAAATTTCCAAACGTAAATATATATATATATATACAACTGGATTGTAAAAATATGATATGATTGCAACCTAAATTTTTCTATAATACTATATGATATTGAAATAACCGTTCCATTTATCAGCGTATTTAACCAATATTGGTAATCCTGCACAAGACATCCCTGATAACGGCACTAAACAGGCTATTGTTTTAATAAGATTGCAGTAACAACAAATTCTGAGTACTGTCAATTATTTTTACAGTCTTTATCAACATCGTAGCTACAATTTATTTTTACTTTAAAAAGTTGATAAAGTATTTACCAGATTAGGCATAATTCAATTTTTCCATTTTGCAAGTTGTCTTAAGATATCTTGAAAAACAAGTTTTCCAAAACAAATATTTTTTAATTTTGATTTGATCAATTTAAAAGAAGAAATAATGAATATATGCAAGAAAGACACAGTCCACATCTTTTCTGTATTATTGTGCACTGCATAATTTCTCGTTTTGCCTTTAGTTCATTAGATACTCTAGGAACACGAAACAAGTTCTTCAAAAAATAATACCTTGTATCCCTTTCTTTTATCAAGCAGATTGTATATTTCAAACGAATCAACTCATTAGTAGCATTAAACCAAAACCATATGAAGTTTGAGATCCAAAAATATATAATTTTGTTAAAAGGAATCAACATATTCCTTATATTTCTTATAATAATCATAATATATTGACATAAAAATATGTTAATGAAAATTTGTGATGTGATGCAGTCGGACAGTGTCCTGTTAGTTCAATTAAACATTTCATAATAAAATTCATGAATTCCGACGTTATCATATTTCCGACATACCTACAATAAAGGGGCCAAATCTCACAGAATATACAAATAATTTACTGAATTTGTATCATCAGATGTTACAAAATGATCTTTATCGTACTCAGAATGAGTTATTCGCCAAACACGGGTCACGACAGTTTCATTAACTTATCGACATGCTCTTTACAGAAGAAGTGTTTGCATGGGGAGAATTGGGTATCCGGATAGCTGGCGTAATCTCGATAGATTCTGTGGTCGTACCAAGATTAGTGGGAGATGGTATGGGTAAAATCGTGCAAATTATCATACAAGCAAGAAACTTTGCACGACGACTTCTTATATAATATGTTCCAAAATAAAGACCCTGGCCAAACAAAAAAACCTTTTTTTCAAGATGGCCGCCCTGATTTTCAAAATGGTGTTTTCGTAAATTATGATCATTACTATTATCATTAATAACTCCCTCAAAATTGTAAAATTTGTGGTGTGTTTCTATAATTTTATGCATGTATGGTATTTTGAGTTAAAATATAGCCATTAAAACAAAATAAATACAACTTCCGGTTT
>JAULBM010351121.1:0-12151 GCA_032357055.1 Geukensia granosissima | reverse complement strand
ACATTTTTCTCGATATAGAGTACATAAAACGATAGAATTCTAAAATAAAATAGGAAAAGATAGCTTTTATCATATATCATCAGAAAATAAAAAGAAAAATTAGGATCACCGATCTCGTTTTTTTTTTTTTTTTTTTTTTTGCTACATTTATAAATCTAAGATTATGTAGTGTAGTCGTCATTGGAGTTACCCCCACTGGCAACGTACAATTTTCAAAATGTTAAAAGGCTGTTTATCATCTGTGAATGCATAAAAAACGAATATGTCATTAAATGAAGAATTATAATTACAATATAATTATTCAGCTTTAATTTCGTAACAGTATGTATTTCCGAGAAATATTATTTGCAATTATAGAAAAAGTCAATACCAAAATTTGCGATCCAAGATGGCGGAAGTCGCACGAATCTCCTTAATTGTAATTTATCTAATCCAAGTTGCAGCAATCTCATTGTAATGAACATTTTGATAACAATTCTAGACGTAAACGAATTAATTGTTTAACGTCATTACTTGTCACCTAAAATACCTGATATTGTAATTGATGTCTCTTTCATTCATTCGAAAACCCCTATAAATACATTTGATTAGGACTTAACTATATTCTGTACCACTTTCAAGAATGAATCCTTTATACAAAACAGGTTTATAGTTCCAATTTTAGACCCTTATTCGTATATTTAAAAGTTCGTTTTTGTAACTTTGTCGACATTGTTTTTCAAACTAATTCAGCTTCATTAAAATAAATAAAAAAATCGTCCTTTTCTATTTTCCGTCGCATTAAAAAAAAGTTTGCACTCTGTTAATCTAGCCAAATGTCTTAGACTACATGTCAGTAGGAGCCAATATTTGTTCACCCTATTTCAACGCTAAATCTGTTTTAATTACCTCCTAAACCTATACTTCGTCTAATACGCATGAAATGTGTACGATCTCGATTTTGATATCGTAAATGTAAAAATCTTGCGCCAATTCCCTGTTCAAAGTAACGATTGCTGACCCCGTTTTTATGGGAGATATAATAAGTAGAGAACGAATTTCACAAAACACCTTTTGTAAGGAACTTTAATATCGCGAGTCACACACCATCAATTAGTAATTTACTTTAAAACTTCTGATTGTTTCTGAGTACAGTGTAGATTAACTTTGTGAGAGATCAAGAGTGCATAGTTCAAAGGGAAAAGACAAAATTTACACAAAAATAAAAGATAAAGCAAAAACAAAAAATAGCAACGGCTTTGCTATCCAGGAATAGAATCAGGTACTCATGAAGGGTAAGCATCCCCTGTTTTTCGCACAGCATCCATCGAAGAATCTTTAAACTCTAATCCGAGAAGAGGTCAAGAAGATGAGAAAAGGAGTGATTAATACCCTTTTTGGGTAAAACCTGAAGCGTCGCTAATTTTTATCAGAATAAGCAAACATTCAATAAATACAAAAGCGACATCTTTTTTGAAGAAGATCCAGATGTTCCCGAAAGTTATAACAATCATGTTATTGTGCCAGCAGATAAGGGTCCGAAAACATCCTTCAAGGGTCTACATATGTGTTTTCCGTATTTGATTAAATATTAAGTTGATTCTGCATCAAATGTATTTTGAAACAAGCCTGTAAAATTGTGGCGTTAAAGCATTTATCATTTAACAAAGTTTTTATTCGTGAATTTCAAGATAAAAAATAGTGTTAAAATTATTCATAAAAATTTACAGTGTTTTATAGTTAGAAATAATAAAAATTGAAAAAATATCTGATTTATTATAGTACTGGAAAGGACTCACCATATCCATAGTTCCAAATCGTTCCCTACGGTTTTAACTTCCTCCTATTTATACAGGGAAAGTTTATCCGAAAAAATAACAAATAAGGAAATTGTGTTCATGAAAAACTAACAACAACATTTAATACTTTTATTAATGAAATGAAAGTTAATTCTTTTTATTCTATAACACCAATAATTTTTTGAAATCACACTCTAACTATGAAAATAGTAAGTAAAATGAAATATTAGCAACAGGTGTAAAGGATGCTTTCTTCTTTTTTATAGGCATAGGGTTTTCGAACACAATTTCTAAGCTTTGGTTATTTGTCCCCTACACCTAATTATTTTGAAATGCCAATACCTTGAAATGAAATGGACAGACAAATTTACATTCATTCTATTATTTAGACTTTTTTTGTTTCAATATAAACGTATAACAACACTATCATAATTATTGAAAAAGTTCCACTGTAAAATCATTGAGAAAAAAAACAAACTTATGGAATCAATCTGTTTGGTTTTGTGAGATAAATGAAATCTCCATTTCATGTTTTCTTATATTATGGGCGTTAAAAGAAAAAAATAGTCTTAATTTAATCCATAAAAATACATCCTAAGGACAAGTTTACTGAGATAAATATCAAATGTTGGTGGAGACTTTTACAAAAATGCAAGTCTTGTTCAGATTGAGCCGTGCTGTGTTAGGCAGAGAAATCTACCGAGCAAACCAGAGTCATTATTTGATATGTGGATACCATAGAACCATACGACTTCCCTACAATCATTACTTTTCTTCATGTATCCTAGTTAAACGGATAAGCGTCGATAGTTTGAAAAAAACGTCGTAATGATGTATTCCATAAAACATATGATAAAGACAACTCTATTAAGGAAAAACGTTAAATGGAAAAAGGTGAAAAAGAAAAAAGACAATCATCCGTTGATCGGATAAAGCAGTGTTCTGTTAGTCAGAGCTGTTTCTACCAAGCAATCCTGAACTGTCATTCGATTTGTCAAAGTTGCATTTTTCATTCTTATCATAGATTAGAACTGTCAAAGAGATGGCAATCAACCAATTGACCACGCACTGCATCAAATTAAAGTTATATATGTATTTTCATTTGAGCCGATGGTTAACTGCAAGCAAATAAGAAGTAGAAACAAGTCATATAAATGTCATCACTTGAGCTGTAATTTCTATCACTTTGAAAAAGTCAGTTTAAATTTATCAACGTTGTGCATAACACAACAAATGAAACTCTCTTTTCTTTGATTTTAGAACTTTTACGGTCTTAAAAAAAATAACAAAATAGGCCTTCAGATGTAAATCTATAAAAATAGTAATAAAAATAGCTGTTCAGTGCTTCGCAAAATTATGAATATTATGAATATTATCTGCCATCATGATTTTATAGCGTGTGCTTCATGTTGCATTTTAAAAAAAAAACTGTTTGATTTAATAAATCAAGTTATCTGTCGCATATTGCACGCTCCTTTTCATGGTCCGTTTTCTTTTGACGGTTTATTATCTCTAGTCATTTTTATAGGCCTCCAATTTACATGTTTTTATTTTTATAAAACGGAGTTGATTTACAACTTTTCAAAAAACGTGGGATATAAACCTTAATGATAAGCTTATAGAGATGTTTGAATTCGGAACATTTAGCATTTAGCAGTTTTTAGGAATGAGGTGTGGACTCTTCGACACTTATCTAACGTTTGTATTTTTGGAATTAATATTTCATGAGAATGCACGAAATTACTTCCGGACTGTGCCTAAACACTATATATGACCTGTTCTGCAGGCAGAAGAACACTATCATTAAATTATACCAATTATTGTTTGTCAAAATTTCCTGTCAATTATAGTATTTCAAACATGACTACTATTTCAAATTCACCATGCAGGAAATATTTAGTATCAGATAAAAATATCAGTTCAGCCTGAAAGCTTGCACAAAATGTCAACTTGTTTGTTATGTCCTCATTGCTATTTTTAAATACGGCGTATTACGTTTAAGCCAAAAACAAATAGTTTGAGTAGAAACTAGAAGATAGCAAATAAGCACAATGAAATAGTGGTCAGAAACTGGCAAACAGCACGAACCTCAAAAAATTATATAGAGGAATTCGTCATTTCTGTAGTGAAAACCGGTAGTTAATTTCAATTTGAGTCATGTGATTGACATACACGCTGACATAAGTACATGTACAAGACCAGCATGTAACATTTCTCACATTTTAAATATTTTCAAATATTTTGTTTTGTTATTTCATTATTCATTCTGAGTAATATTTTCGAATTTTAAAATAAAGCAAGGATAACTCTCAAACGTTTAACAAAATCGAACCCTTTGACGGAAATAATAACTTTTGTCTTGAACATCATTGTTAACGCTTAAAAATTTTATATTAATATCCCCAATTTATCAATTAACAGTCAACCACTGGTATTCGTCCTCACAATTTCATCCGGAGATGGTGGTCTTAATATGAAAACATCATTATTTTAATTGATTAAAATAATTCATCAGTTTTAAAATATGACTATTAAATGAAGATAAACATATAAACGACAGGTGCCTTGAAATATAAAATGCTCTACAATTAAACATATCAAGTTCGAAATAAATATTGCATTTTTCTCTTGCAAAACAGAAATGGACTACCTTTGAGATGAAATGTTGCGGGATGGTGAAATCCAACATAATGAGAAAACTTTAAAAAAAAAAACATTCAAATACCGACCAAATGAAGATCGAGAAAACAAAAGATAAAAAATGATATAGCGACTAAATATTGAACAACATGACTACATGAAATCGAGGAGCGAGAGGAAAAATCGATGAGAAGTAACAGGTTCTCTCCCTTTCCCCTGGAAATATATATAATTATGACTACGATGGTCTGTATTGAATGCATAGGGTTTAAAACTTTTAAAAAATATCCGTTAAAATTTGACTATCAACCCGTGGAAAATTGAGCTGATCAAAATTCAGTTACTTTGGAATCAATTTTCAACGTTGAAAAACGACGGAAGATTCAATTTTCAACGGGGTCAAAATTCTCGCTTAAACCGTGCTAGCTCACGAAGGCAACAGCCCGCAGGAAGACATGCCTCTTTACCTAGACACATTATTCTGACTCAGGGCCGACCAGTCTTTGCTCTTACTCCTAAATGCTGCGTGATAAGCGGAGAATCAGAAAATAACAATTTAATGACTTTGGTTTGACCCGGCTGGGGATCGAACCCACGACCTTCCACACTCGAGGCGAGCACGCTAATCATTACACCGAGGCGGTCTTAGTATTTATTAATTGATCGAAAGACCAAGAATCAGTGATATACGCATGATACGAGTGCAAAGGAAAATGCTGTTGATCACATAAAGGAATAGAAGACATAGATCCACTAGTGTGAGTGATTCAAATGTTATTAGAATTATAATTATAGACAAAACAATTGTACAAAATGCTAATTACTCAAAAATACATTTTACAAGTAAATGGTAAGAATACTTTTCATCAAGGTCTAAAATAGATATAGTTAAACAGGAAGAGTTTTGGAAATTGTTTTCAAACCCGTATCTCATCTACTGGAATAATCGGAAACCTTAGATATTTCGTATTTTCGTATATTCCCTGCTACTTAGACTTAATTTCTTATTGTTTATTGGGATGATAATGAACATTATGATGAATTGAATCGTCAAATACTGGTGTGTAAAATTCACAGTGACTGCATTTGAAGTCTGACATTTTATAAAACTTCAGATCTGTAAATTAAATAGAACCAGCTTTGAAATTAGCACACTTTAAGTATACACAAATAGAAATATTGAAATGAAACGAAAGATCGAACAAATTACAAAGAAATTTTTTTTCACCGATAACAATATCTATTGTGTTCACATTTTCATATAGGTCACATCAGTAACAGATTGCACAAAAAGAATCAGAAATCGGGTAGTGCCGTATCAACAATCACGTATTCACATTCAAATTGATTTTAACTGATGAAACATTTTAGATCGTAATTATGCAGAAATTATGTGCCATATTCATCTCAAGGTACAATCCCCGAACCATAACTTTTAAGGTATGAATATTTGTTGCAATGTAAAAGTTGAGTATACAAATAATATCTTCTAACGACTATGCTTGTTTTCTTTGACACATATGAATATTTAATGATACCCCTATTTCTTTCAGGTACATTCGAAGAGATATTGCTATTTTAACCTGTTGTTCAAATTTGTCGTCATAACAAAGGTTTTCTTTGTCTGATTTTCCCCATAATACTGCTGGTTAGAAAATCACATTCGCGGGTTACAAAAATCAACCGTTTTTACGATTCGCACTTTAGATATAGTGCCTGATATACTTTTAGATTATCATATTACACTTGCCATATCAACCTTGGTATAATCCATATACCATCATATCAGCTACGAGGGATTTATCGCGTGGGACGATATTGACAGAAGGATGATATGGAGAGGGACACATGATAATCTATTTATCACATATTTTTGATCAGCATTAGTTTGATTTACGTATCATTTTGTGAATCTAAACAAAATAATTCTATTATGTATACAACTTCTGCATGTTCTGCTCATGGTGTGGATGGGAATACAAAAAACTTCAATAAAAGTTACGTACTAATGCTCTTGGATATCGCCTAAAGACCGATACGGATTAACATGGCGAATTCATATCAAGCCTATAGCAGCTTTGAGGTCCAATATGGATATACAATGTAAAATCCATATATCCACTCTAAAGGCATAATGATTCCCAGTGATATCTGTACAATATAAGACATTTAGAATATATCTTATCCCTAATAAATATGTGATAATATCCAATATCACGGCATCGTAAGTTGTCTGTTAGTAACTATAGATTATTAATGTGACTATTCCTATCAATCAAAGTAATATATGGAGACACTCTTGTCAGCCCCAAAATTTTTTGTCCAAGGCACGATATTAATCTAGGAAAACAAAAGCAGTAACAGTCGAACCACCACAAAAATCAAACAGAAATTTAACCAATTAATCTGTCTAAAGATTATACACTAAGAAAAACGAATTTATTTTAATGAAAAGTCAATTATAACCTGCCATTAACATATATCATAAGACAAACATAAAGTCAACCACAGAGTGCAATCAAGATAAATGCTGGAACAACTTATAGCAGATTGAAGTTAGCGTGCAAATGTTAGTTAAGACTGTATAATTTGACAGACACACGACCACAATTTCTGACTGGGACTGGCACATTAAAGATGTTGTGGGTTAAACTAGTTTAATGGGATCTCAACCCTCCCCCCAACGAGTGGAGAAATGAAAAAATCAAAGCAGTAAACGCCTAAAATAAAATTAACTCAATCCGACCAGAGAGCACCTGAATGACAATAATTATTTGAAACAAAAATACATGCAAAAAGAAAATACCTCTCTAACGAATGGTCGCAGTCACTGAAAGCAAGCTGAGGGTGAGATTCCTGCAGATAAGAAATCAAGCCTCTCAACACGAGATGCAATCAAACACAGTATGTCCGACGATTTATTACAGTTGTAAAAAAACGCGAGGTAAGACAAGATGATTACAGTGCCAATATCATTAATATCTGTGTAAGGAAGCGGTAAGTTTATTTACATCTGTACGAACAAAACAAGTTTTCATATTATGACCGTAACATGAACCTTTAATCTTTGTTGGCAAGTTTGTTTAACGGAACAGTAAGATTCAATGGATCATTCTTAATTCTGTAATCTTCATATGTACATGTAATGTTTGCATAGAACATAGGATGTGATATCACTTGTAGTAAAAATTTATATTTGCATTTTATTTTCGTATTAAATCTTTGTAACGGTTATAAAATTTTGTAAAAGTCTTGAGAAGCTTGTGATATCTGTATCAGAGTCGGAAACTTTAGTGCAAAACGCGGGCGAACCGAACTAGTTGTGAAATGTTAACAACATACTAAGGAGCCAAAGGCACGTTCCCCTCAAGAAAAGGAAAGTTTACTAAAGGAAAAGAAACCTCGTTCTTTTTATCGTAAATTCTAATTAGTTCATAAATAACATTGTTTAATTTTAACATCCAATTCTAAAAAAAAGGAGTACATTCAATACTGGTATTAAAATCCAAGTTTCTTTGGTTCGTTTGCAAATTTGTGAAACTCTGTATTATTTAAAGCTTAAAAATCATCCAAATATCTAGGAGTATTATGAAACATGCCAATTAAATCCTGTTTGAAAGATATAGTACATTATAAATCGAAAATCGAAATTCTATTTAACAAGTAATTTATTACACTACATTCCAACAAGATATAATATTTTAAAGAATAAATCATTACCTATTTGAAAACTATACATAAGTTTAAATTAAAATATTTATTTTGTGATTTTTCCAAAGCAATTGCAGTCCAAAGTGTGGATTTTGAAGTGTTTATATAATTGATGAATTGGTCGAAATCGTGAAAAAGACCGACAATGATACAAAAGAGAAAAATTTAAAAGTTGTAAATGATATATTAGTTAAGACAACTTAATTCCTGTTCTTTGGGTGATAAACTTAACTTTAATCATATATAACATACAAATCAGAATCATTTAATGAACAGAAATGCGTTTTGAGCAACAAGGCGTTCCACGTGTGGAATTCTTATTTTCATTCCAATAAGTAACTGACTTTTCAGAATACACACGCGAGAGATCAAAAGTGCCTAGTCCAAACAAACCAAAAAATAAAAAAGGAAAACAAAAAGGACATTGTTGGACTCCATGAATTCCTCTACAATCAGTTCTTGGATCATGTGATTCTATCTCGCGCGCGATATCCGTCAAAAACTTTTCAGTTATACGTGATTATAAAATTTACAAGTCTCATAATGTCATAGTGTCAAAACTTTCATTAAAGAAAAAAAACAAATACAGTTTTTTATAAAACGAAAGAAAAAAAATTAAAAATCCACATTAGGTATTTATTTATAAACCAAAATTGTCCAACAAGTTTCACAGTCAACAACGGTCAGATAACAAAGGTGGGATGATTTCAAATTTAAAGTCTTTACTACAGCTTGTCTTATGGTTTGGACATTTTATCCATTATTGAAGGGCAATCTCTAGATGTATGTTTCTGTACATTTTTACAACAGTCTCCAAGACAATCATACCACATCTCCTTTTCCTATATCTTTATTTAAACCCCGTATAAATCAAAACATACAAAGTATCAATGAAAATGAAAAGATATGAGATAAATGTCAGAGAGAGTGCACTCAAATCACGAGAAAAACAAAATGAATTTACAAGTCTAAAGGTCCCCACAAGGCCTTCAACAAAGGTTATACCCATCCGTGTGAAAAGCTCTAAATCATCCCAAACAAAAAATCGTGAATGCTTAAAATTAATGCTCTTTTCAAAAATTGCAAACATCATTAATTAATTAAACAAACATCTATTGTACGCAATAGAAAAATCGTGTTAAAGGATTAGTTGAATCTGATTGACAATACATGTCTTGAACGCGTTGACAAGTTTTTTTTCTGAAGACAGAAAAATCGTGTTTAATTTTAATCTTCAATTCGCTCAAATAAGCCTTCGATAACACGGGACAGTTTTAAACGCATGTAAAATCGATGACGTATCTTTGAATTCAAAGACAGCTTCGATTTGGAACAATATGAGTGATGTTGATGAACTTTAATTTATCTGGAATATAGTTAACATTTATGAGACTGGAAAGCGATTTTTTCAGGTAAATATATTTGAGATAAGAAATTAAAAAATATTATAATAGTAATTTTACAATTAAACTATAATGATTTTGTTTTTATAGCCATTAAATCAAATATCCATTCTAAAACGAGTCTTGTCTTAGTGTATAAAGGTCCTAATGTTCAATTATAATTTTCGAGTATTTGTTTAACAAAAACAAATTTCTAAAGAACTTTTTATTTTTATAATATTAAACAAAAAATCTCTAAATATGAAAATGAAAAAATATTGGTTAAACTTCAGAGACTACACTTAAATCAGAAGAAAAACCCCCTAAATTTTTATTTTTATCAAAATGGTGGAAAATGCATGTTAAATCGATATTCATATGCTATTCTAAACTAGAGGCTCATACGAGCCTGTATCGCTCACCGAACTACACATTTCTAGAACGTATTGATACAAGACTCAGTATAATGCTTGATTTACAGGAATACTGAAAGAATTGTGAAGGCAATCATACCAATCTACTATTGGTAATCTAAGACAAAAGTTTTTAAAGGGAATTTTCCATTGTGTTCCATATTAAACTAAATTCTGCTTTGTCATTTACCATTCTACCTAAATTCTGTAACAAATGACTCAGTGTTAGAGTATTTCAATATCAAAGAATATGTTTCCTGGAAATTTTTTCGTGGAGCTTAAAACAGTTTTTGGCATGCAAAACGTCCACTGGCAACATGAACTTCTCCCTTGCACAAGTTGTGAAATTATGAAAGAAATGCACATTCAAGGGACCATTGTCTGACGATTCCGTGACGGAGAACCTTGCTCATATGTTTGCTGCACTACGACTCTAAGTGAATTACAGTCTTTTATTCAAACTCCACTATAAATCTGATATTTAAATAAATATGTTTATATTTCTATCATAATTACCAGTATGATACTAAAGGTTAACATAGAATGGGTTCAAGTTTGAACAAATTGATAATTAGTTGATATTGTATCCTTTGAACTTATTTAAAGGCTTAAATATACTCTTTATTTAAAATTAAAATTAATCCTTACACAAACAAATAATATTTAAAATTTTTCATCAAAATTACAAAGTCTTATTGAATTATGAAGTCATTAATAAATTAGCAAACATATTTTGTATGAATTCGATCCGGATTCTGATTGACAGTACAAATATTGAAAGATTTAACAAGATTTTATCATAAACACAAAGACAGCATTACATTATTCAAATAGGAAGACAATTTAATATCATGAAGCTTTTAATCGCTTTATTGAATTATTCACTCATCTTTTCTTAAATAACACAAGGCGCTTTGAGTTTAACAAAATCAATTGCAGTTCATGGAAGGCTACTTTAATCAGGATTGTCTGAAAGAAAACTCTTTGTGATGCTGATGCTTTGGTCCGAATTTCTGACATTACACCTTTGACGAGCTATTTGAATTATTACATATAGCATATAAATACAATTTTAAACTAGATACCAGGTAAACACTTCATAGTAAATTATCATCAATGTCTTGAGACATCTTGTCCCGTCTAGAAAACAGCGGGAACTATCTTTGGACTTACTGAAAGACATGATGTCTTAAGACATATATAAACCATGTCTTCATGTATATATATCATATCTTAAGACATAGGCTATGTGTCTATAGACATAACCTGAGGTCCAAGATAACTTGAAATTATGATAAGGTGCCTTCAAGACACTTTAAAAACTATATGTTACAGGCATTGAAACGCATATGTACAAAAAAATTTAGAACAAGTCCTAGAAACACGATGTCTTTAAGACATGTCTTTAAGTATGTCATTGTCACAAAACTTGTCAAGATGTCAAAAGACATTGGTGAACATTTACTAAGAAACGCATTATTAGCTTTTATCATTGGTAGTTATCGAAATTGATGTCTTTAATTCATATAAATTATGTCCTTTTCGCAATTTCACGTATAGCATTTGCAAATTTATATCAATGTATTTTAATGCTATTCTGTAATGCTCCTGTCTTTTTATATAACATACCAGCTTTGTTTTACAAAATATACTCGATAGCTTTCCTACTACATTGTACGACAGGTTCAACAATTTGTCCTCGAAATTGACCAAGAGGGAAAACTTGTTTTTTTTCTAATTTTTATGAAGTTTTCACACTTACGAACCAGTGTGAGAAAAAAATCGATAATTAACGTGTGGGTAAGTTGCTCTCAGCAGCTGATTGGCTGATAATCAGACTCCGTGTGCTTCGCTTCACGAATTCAAAGACTTGTCACGATCTTATTACTTACCCTGGAGGACTGAGCTTTCCAAATACTTTGTCAGTTAGGTAGAAATTACTTTATTTCTTGGCTAATACATATGAAAGTGCCGTAAAAATGAGTGGCATATTTGTTTGTTTTGTACACGAGTTACGCCCCTTGTGACAAGTCGTGATAAAAAATGGTGCACAATCTCGCCTACGATAGTTTTTTAACGATATTTTGTTACTTAAAAAATGAGAGAAAAAAAATCTTACATTATAAGCCGTTGCTTATCATATTTCTACAGTCTCGATAGTTAAACCTTAAAATTTCTCGGTAAACCTCGAAATTTTTAAGTTTAACTATCTCGACTGTAGAAATAC
>JAULBM010351110.1:0-12152 GCA_032357055.1 Geukensia granosissima | reverse complement strand
TAATTCCATGCGTAGATAGACAGAAATAGAAGTTAGAGGGTCAAATTCACCCACAGAAATTGCGACAGCAAAATGAGTGTTATCACTCTCATAAAACCCATCAGAATCGCATAAGAAATAAGAGTTTCTATTATTATGGTGTGACAATTTTGGACCCGTATACATTGTATCATAATAACGGTAAGAGATGTTTCGAGACGCATATGGCTTATCATGTTGGCTTTATAATAGGGAATACACGTAAAACAAAACCCACCAAAATAGGACAAAATTTGCATTTGAAAATTCAAAAATTCCTATTTGTTTCCTCTTTGAAAAAGGGCGGGGCAAGATCACCCAAAATCAGCTTAACTTGTATTTTGGGTATCATTGTGTTAAAATTTCAAATGGATCCAAATAAAAGAACAAAAGTTATTGAACGAAAACCATCATGTCTAATGATTAAGGGGTACATAACAGTAACATAATACGAACTCAAAATTTTTGTGGTCGTATAAAAAGTTATTCAACAACAGGGCAAAATCAAGGTAAATAAAGGAACAGATTAATAAAAGATTAAAGTTACCTTTATATTTAATTGTAAGACTGTATGATTTGGCAAACCCATGACTACTATTCTTGACTTAGGGACATGTACATGAAACATGTGGTAGGTTAAACTAGTTAACTGGCACTCCAATCCTCCTCTAACAAGTTGTCAAAGGAAAAGAAAACAAAGGCAGTAACAGACGAACCTAAAAAATAAAAAATTCTCCCAATCTGACTAGGGAGCACCTGAAATACAGTATATATATTAACAAAAATGCATGCAAAAAGCTACCTCGCGAATGAATGCTTGCAGTTACTGATATCAAGCTCAGGCTAAGATTCCTGATGATAAGACATCAAATCTATCAACATAAAATGTCATCAAACGATTTAATTACAATGTATGTTCTGTTAATGAGACCAGATGGATGGGATGCCAAAGTAGTAGATTCACCAATGGCAAATTTGGGCTTTGAAATTTTCCTAAAAATATGTTGTAAATTAGAAATGAATTATAACCGTCAAATAGTGAATTATTTCCTACCACACACCATGTACTATTTGCACTTCTTGATATGTCATCCATGACATCATCAATCAACTTCCTGTTTTTGATTGGGATTTTGCCCTAATCTGGAAACCTGACTCAATTTTCTTAGTGGCCTTCGTTATATTGTGTTGAAATCTAAACGGAACTGAATTTTTCCCAGGACGCCAGGTTATTTTTGCCCTACATTTGTCGTCCAATATAATTTTTCGTCGAGACGTTAAACTTTTCTCAGTACAACATTTTATCTCAAAAAGTCCAGTCAATCCAGCAAAAAATTTGACCTTTACCTCAGACTGGTTGCAATAGACGAAATTAACACATTTTTGTTTACAGAATAGTATATGGATTCATCAGAAAAAAAGTCCAGTATGAAATAATGCATCTAAAATGATTTTGGGCCAAAAGAAATTTCCTATGGAACTTTACATAAAGGGAATTAACGTTTAAGATCATTGAACTTAAAAATGAAATCTGAAAAAAGAAAAAAGTGTAAGAAAAGGTTGTTATCGTGTTTATTAGTTTACTTCTAAAATTTATAATTTAGTTTCAGTATCTATTTTCAAGGTACAAACTGCATTTAGTATTTTTTAAGATACCCTTTATCCATTTCCCCCCCCCCCCCCCAAATATCACTTCAAGCAAATTCAATTTAATAAAAATAATTAAGATTATCTTTAACATTTTGAGGTTAAAAATATTTGAACTAAGTAGATTGTATTGCTTAATTATTTGCGGATATTAAGAAAATAACTTTTTTCAAATTAATTTTTTTAAGTATCATATATTAAAAATATGCATTTTCTTCAAACAATAACACACCAATAAAAATAATAATAATTGCAATATTTTAAGAATCTACATATAATTTTAATCAAATTTAGTCAAATCAAAACTATTGACTCTCTCAATGTACCATATTTACGCATAAAATGAGAAAATTGACCCCCAGTTGTACAAAAACTACATGCTTTTGATATAATTCTACAGATTAAGACTAAAATATTTTCTGTTGTAATTAGGTCAAGGTTTAAATCTATTTTGACTGCAATTAATATATTGTTGGTCCAGAAATACGGCTTTCTTTTCTGGAAGTAAAACTATCGGCAAAAGGCATAAATACGACATTTTTTAATGAAAATCTTAATTTTTTCTTAAAGTTTCTAAGCAAATTTTGCAGTTATGATTTGTTGCTGAAATATTAACATTTTCAATAGTGAAAAGTGTTGTTTAGGATTTAATGGACGTGCCTGAATTTAAGTACCAAATCACAGCCTTAGTGGACCTATGTTTATCTGAAAACAATTCTGAACCAACAAAAGCTAGTTTTAATGTTCTTACTACAACGACGCACCTGCACCCTTTGTCGATAGGTTTGTTGAACGTAACCGTGATATTCAATGGATCATTGTTAAATCTATATGCTTTATATGTAATGTTTCCATAAATTGTAGATGTGGTATTACTTGTTGATCAGAATTCTATGCTTGTCAAACATATTTTGTATTAAATCTTTTTAACGATTACAAAATTTTGTGCAAGTCCCTGCTGTAAAAGTTTACCAGTAAGAGTGGCTTGAGATTATTAAAGTCGAAAACGTTAGTGCAAAAACGGACAAACCGAACTAGCACCGTCCAAAGGGGTCAAATGTACGTCCCTAATAAATAACGGATAGTTATAGGCTATAGGAGAAGAAAAATAGTCCAGTATATCATACATTTTAGTTCATGAACAATCCTGTTCAATTTTTAAATCGAATAAAAAAGGGGTACTATCTCGATCTTATTCATTAAGAAAGAAATTATCACGTTCTTATATATTCAAAATACTTTAATGAATTTTTGTGAAGATTAGCAGCCAAAAATAAATTGTACCAATTCATTTCTTGACCTTTGACCCCAAATACAAAAAGTTGTGAACACATTTGATCACGGCCACAACGAAATAGCGATGTTTAAAATTATGTATATTACATTTTTGTGTACCCGTTAATTTTAATCTGTGAAATGTTTTGCATTTATTGGTGTCGTTTAATATTAACAAAACTTTCTGCAGTTTCATATTTAACAATGATCCGCTTTTTAAAGCTGTAATATGCACCCTGCCCTTAGCTAGTAATTTTCAAGGGGGGGGAGTACATCGACTCGCGAAGCAACTTTCACGGCTGGGGGTCTCAGGTATTTTGTGTAAAATCCTGCAATCTAACCATCCTAGCACTGTTTTTTGCATTGCAGAGAGTCCTGTTTTTTATACTTTAATCTGAATTGCGAGTTTAATAGTGCTTATTGCTTTTCAAGGGGCTCCGGACCCCCTGGCTACGGGTATGTGGACAATGTGAGGTCGCGGAAGTCGAGGAGATGCGAAATCTCTGGTTGCTGCGATTGTATCTTAATACAGAAAGACAATTTTTCTGAGGTGCTAATTTTAATACCATTCACTCGTTGGTATGAAATCTGATGAAATTGAATAGTGTGAAAATTGGTCAAAGCGTTGTACATGTACATATAATGCAAATCTTTGTCTAAACAAGTCCATCGCTCTGAATTTTGCAAGCCATTTTGTGATTTGCCCAATCTTTGGCTTGACAAGTCCTGGAGCAATACTTTGCAACACGGCACTTACTGCAAGTTTTTATGGTATTTTGGTTCAAATAACTCATCAAACAGCCGAAGCAGAAGATGCAAGAAGATTCCTGTGATTCCAAAATTCTTTGTTTCCATATTTTATACAACAAAATCATTATATGCCACTTGGCTGCATTGTGATGACCTTGAAAATCATTTTGAATACCGGTATGATAGTAAAGGTCATAGTTGGAAAGTTCTTTCCACGAGCAATACAGCGATTTAATGGCTTGTATATAAAATGTTTCGTTAGATGAAGCCCATGCTAGAATATTAAAAGCTGTCTCACGGTGATTTAGTGGCTGTTTCAATGCTCTTGCAATATCTTTCATTGCTGAAAACCGTGTCATTCTTTCTCTCTCAGCTTTTAAGACTAAGATGTATTTCATAAAATATAAATACACAATACTGTCTACTGCCGCCCATTGATACCAGTGATCAGATTCCTCAAAGAGAGAATCGGGATTCAATCCGACAGATCTGAACATTTCAAATTGTAAAGCCTCCGGAATAATTTCTACTTCAGTTGGCAAAAACATAACACATGTACTAATATAAGACTGAATGATACCCTTCACACACTGAGGTTCTGATTTTATTTTTTGTCTCCAGTCATCAATTGCATTTTGTCTATATTCTCTACATTTACAATGATTTGCGGTAATTTGATTGGCTTTAAAGTTTTCCTCAATTTCATTCAATTCCGCCTCACATGATTCATATAGTCCTAAAGTTAACAATACTGTCGCAAATTTTAGCCGTCCCGAAGAAACGTCAGATTTCCTGCCAATATGAAAATATTGCAATGCCAAAACTACAATGAAATCTCTTAAAGTTTGATTATTTTGTCGTAACGCGTATGACATTATTTGGCAGGCCATACTTGTATGAATGAAAGGTATGACAAGTTCTAAAGCATTTTTAGTTTCTTGTTCAGTATGTGTGGTTACCTTAGTAGTATGATAAAGTTTACTTATTAAAATTTTGTGTTCTATTATGCAAAATAGCATGGTTCTTTCATCAAACATGTTAGATGACATGCGAAGACATGACTCAATCACTGTTTGAAGTAATTTCTTCTTCACAATACAGACTTCACTGAATGGTGCCAAATACATATGGTAAATTTGCAGAACAACCGCATGTTCACTATCTTTTTCAAGGTTTCGAATTTTGTCGAAGTTTTTTTTGTGATTTATATATTGCCCTAAATTGTCAGTATTAATTTGATTTAGAAATGTAGCTTTCTTAATAATCATAGACGAAACCATTTCCTTAAGTCTTGCTTTTAAATCGTCCCTTTCCAATGAATCAAACATATTTTGATCTGGTAAAAAATAATTTGGACAATCCCATGCTTCTATCCAAGAGAGTATCATTTTTAAGCAATACATTAAACATTTTGTCAAATTTGATATTTTCCAAAATCCATTTGGCGTTGTCTCTATTGCATAAAACAGACATGTTTTGCAGTGGTATGACGTGATTGATTTCCCAACACGTTTCTTGATGATATCATTTTTTACCATTTTCAACAAGAGTAAGCATTTAAATTGTGTTTCATTAAACGAATGTACAAGCTCACGCTCCTGAAGAGAAAAAGAAATACTCCACTCTAAATCGGGTTCAATGCTCTTTGGATGACTCTTTCGGACAAAGAAGCATCCCATATTTTGACATTTTTTTATCATGTCTTTTGGAGGCCAGTTGTACGGTCTATTGCGACATAACCATTCTAAAGCAAAAGTTGGCCAACATTCATATCTGCTTGCATGTACGTTATCAGTATCAGACAGAAAACCCCCGAGGATTGTTTCAGCAGGTCCATTTATTTCTCTTTTAATTTGGTACTCATTTCCCGCCACGGATTGATTTGTTCGTACTAATCTTCCTTTGACATTAGTTTTGAACTGAGATTTATATCTCTCTGGAATCGATTTGAAATCATTTTCTGTTTGTGGGATCCCTTGTTTGACGCATTGCATTTTGACATATCCAGGATGGGTGTGTTCATCTCTTACCAGTAGAAGATAGTCTTCGGCTAAACCAAAGATATGAAACTCACAAACGGATGTAGAATCGCAAAACATGATGTCCAAGTCTGACATCATCCCTGCAAAACCAGAAATTTTAGTTGTCAATATGCGATGCTAAAATGTTAAGAACATAACACCAAGAAATATAACATCAATGGGTTAAAGATGGATTTGAAGACGATGAAAACTTACAGTTCAGTAGGAACATTCATAGAATTTATAGATTCAATATTGTTTTCAGAACTTTGCAGCTTGCTTTTTAACAGTAATATTGACAATTTGCTGCTCTACACAATTATTATTCTGGCATTGTATAATATCAGTGATACTCAAAACAAGATCTTAAATGATGATTTATTTGGTCGACACGTTTGTTTTAAGCTAAGGCGTTAGCTGCACCTTAAAACGAAAAAAGAGAGATTCTGTGCACGCTAAAATTGTTTTATAAAAATGAAACTTCATGATCTGTTTTAAAAATAACGTAAAATATTTGGAAAAAAAATGAGGAGATGTCTTTAGACCCCTATATTTTACATAAAATTTCCGAATCGAATTGAAATAATTCGGAACGTTCAGATCATGGTAAGGTTAAAGTGCGTTTACACGAACTTTTTTCGTCAAACTCGCTCATGTTCTTCCAGACATTGCTGTGCACCTGTTTTCAACTCGAGTTTGACCGTGCAAACACCTCATCCAACTTGTTTGACAACTCCATCAAATATTTGTTGAGAGTTGGAAGAGTTGTCCAACATGTTTGATGGGGTGTTTACACGATCAAACTTGAGTTGGAAACAGGTGCACATGTAAAGTTTGAAGAAAGTTTGATGAAAAAGTTTGATCGTGTAAACCCACCTTTAAAAGATTTATCGCTAAATAAAGAATTTATTGCAGCATAAAGAACAACCAGATGTTTTGGATGACAAAATGATAAGATATGAAAATTGCTTAATAAGACTATGTGGTAAAGTGGTATAAGGAGTGGAAAAAATAAATTTCTATTGTAGAAAAACAGAAAAAGGAAATGGGAAGACTTTATTTTGTATAAAACATCAAGTGAATTTTTTACACTCCAAAACTAGTTGATAGGTGAATTTTCATAACATTTATTACAGAATGACAATTTTAAAAGTTGTTAGAGCACAAGTGAATAGAATTGAGACATGGGTAGTAGTACATTTACTAAAAGCAGAAATGAACCGAGACTTATATGGAGTTTTATGAAGTTTAGGATACCAGAACATTGTAGGAACTTCATTTTGTCAGATGTAGCCTTTAACTTGCTGGTAACATTCAAAAGTTCATTACCGTTCGGTTGTTCTGTCAAGTTTGTAACATGGAAAGTGTTGGAACAATGAATTTATGTTAGCCCCTTTAGTATCTTCGATTTCTTTTTCCTTGCGAAGGAACTCTATATAATACTTTCGACTGAAAACTACAATATTATTGACAGTTTAAGCTGCAGGAACAAACACAAACATTTTATTATGTTCTTTAATTTTGCGATTTAATCTGGGAACAGCAAAGATGAACTTATATCAAAATGAAACGGAAGACAACCATAGAACACACAACACTACACTGAAAACTAAAGCTGGAGTAACACGCACCCTACAAATACCGAGGTGCGTTCAGGAGCTCCGGAGAGGGTAAGAAACTGTTGCTTCACTAGTGGCCCCCCTCGTGTTACAGTAGACAAAGCCGGTGTATAGTAAAAATATATGTTAGTCTCAACTGGTGTAGGAAAGTATTTGTAGTCACAATAGTGGGATGATATCCATTGTTATTTGTGAAATGGATATTTCGTACCTATCAACAAATTCCCGGAATTATGATTCTAAAAGTTCCCTGAGAAGCCCTTGGCTAAGTAACTTTCTCGTCAGGTGCAACCCTCTATTAATAAAATCCTGATAGGAAGCACAAGCCTTAGAGTAGCGCATCAAAAGAGATATAAACACTCTGTATGCAGATGCGGCTGGAATGTTGCTAGACATGAACGGAAAGTATTCAATATTTAGAGTTATTCAGTGAAAGGACATCATCTATATAACAGAACGTGAAAATTAAAGTTTGAACCAACAATTTCTCTTTTCTCCGCAGAAGTCAGATTCATACGAATAAAGGAATAAATCGGCGAGAAGGAGTGCACAATTGGACCTAATTGGAATGTCTGGACGGTCTGTTGAAATACACGTCCGACAAACATTTGTCATTTTCAGAGTACTTTTTGTTAGAATCAGTGTGGTTGATAACAAAAAAAAAAACAAAACAAAAAAAGGTTTGTACTGCCCTAGAACCAAATATTTGTATCTGCGCTCGTTTGCCATCTTTTTTTACAAAACGGAGGTGAAATAAAGCTCTTAATTTTTCTTTGGGTTTTTAATGTGTTTTCCATTTTTCAAATAGATATTATAGACTTTGAAATGAGACTGATTGCGATGATTTTTACCCTTGTTTCGATTGATACGTCTGTCATGGGATCTTTTACTGTGTTTATCTTTTTTGACACTAGAATGTCGACACAAATGTGTTTGACATCTGAATATATTCTAAAAACCTATCTTTAATCCTAACAGGAATTCGAAGATACAAAATGGGCAGACAGAATTCGTTACGTCGGAAGACAAAGCCGGTGTATAGCCACATTCGGTGTTAGTTACAACCGGTATAGGAACGGATGTGTATTCACGACAGTGGGAAGATATCATTGTCATTTGTGAAACCGGTCAACTAAATCATGATAGCGATCGAAATATTCCGGATTGATAACTATAACCTTTTACTGAGAAACCCTAAAATAATCTATTATAGACTTTATAGATAGATTGTAATGTTTCTTCCGTGTTCATTAATGATGAAGCTTCTTGGTGAACATATCCGTAATATAATTTAAAGTACCTTTATTAATGTTTTCACATTGGCAGAGCTTTCCAACGTTTTAAAATACTTGTGTTATATTGATTTCTGACTGAAACTGTTGGAGGTAATCCTTTTCTATTTACAAACATGCTGATGAATTTTCAAATTTGTTTCGCGGCATTTTGTAGAACAATATCTTGCAATATTGCACTCGTCACACGTTTGTTGAAGGCCCTTTTCATCTTCGGTTAAACACTGAAAACAAAAATTAAGTTGATTTCCGGTTTTGACAGTATAGCTTTTCTGACACCAAATTTTGTGTAAAAGAAGTAACGTATGCCACTTAGCTGCATTGTTCTCTTCATTTCTGGCCTTGAGTTTGTACCTTCCAACAAGCCACGATAAATATGACCATGATTTTTTTATGTATTGAAGAGCATTCAATGGTAAGTTAATGCACATCGCCATCCACGACAGCATATTATACGCCGTTTCTTTGTGTCCAAGATTAGGATCGGCTAAAATAATTTCAAGTTTATTGATGACACACCGTAGGTTTTCCTGTGGCTCCCCAAGTTCTTTGAACAAAAGGAATTTCAGAAAATAAAAATATACGATACCGTCAACAACCGCCCAATCATACCAAATGTCTGTTACATAATCTCGAGTCTCCATGTTACATAATCTCGAGTCTGACAATCCACGCCGCAACAGCGAAACATTTCATACACTAATGCTTCCGGAATAAAATTAAGTTCTGTAGGTAAAAAAATGACGCATGTACTTACGGATTTTTTAAAAGTCGAAGCATTTTGTCTGCATTGTGTTGAAATACTTTCTATTAAAGGTTTACTTGTAAGAATTTGTAAATCTCTGCATTGACACGCAGTGATAACAATATCTGGTAAATTTTGTTCTATCATACTTAGCTTGGCTTTGCATTCAGTATAACGTTTCTTCGAATAGAGCACTGTTGCATACTTTAATATGCCTGACGTCAAGTCAGACCCTTCACCTTTCGCAAGGTGATAACTTGATTTATTTTGGTACACATTACGGACGCTGGCGTTTTCACATTGGTTTGCTAAAACCTGAAAGTGAGTTCCTATTATTGAATGAAAGAATGGCTTTATTAGCATAGTAGCTTCTTCAATTTGGCTCGTTGTATGTTCGGATTTTGAAGAAATTTTAGACAAACATTCCATTCGTTCGTGAATTGCCTGGATGACAAATAAAATATCATTAGTAGAATAATATATCCCTGAAGGTTCTGGTAAATAGAATTTGAGGAATTCCATTTTGCTTTCTAGACATGACACAAAAACACTACGAAACACCATATATTCTCGAGTCTTTATTGCATATTCTGATTGCTCAGTTAATCGAAATTGTAATTTCTCATTATATTTTTCCTCTAAGAATTTAGAAAAATTGTCGATGTGAACTCTACTCAAAACTTGCGGCCAATTACTCAGCAACTCGTCTAATACCTTTTGAACTTCCAGTCTGTTTGTTTTGTAAACACGCCCATGAAACATATTTTCTTTTGGCAAGAAATAGTTGGGGCAGTTTCCATCTTTAACACAAGATGACAGATATACCAGGCATCTGTCAACGCAATTTAAAAAGTTCGATTTTTGCCAAAAATCAGCAGAAGATCTCTCCATAACATAAAAAGACAAGTTTTCAGATGGTATGACGAAATTGCATCTTTTACTTTAGAGCTTATTATTTCTGATTTAATCATTTTCAGCAATATATAGCATTTATATTGAATGTCATTCAACGAAAACATAAGTTCTCTTTCTTGCAATGAAAAGGATATTCGCCATTCACATTCTTTGTTCTGTGAAAACGGATGTCCTACGTGCACAAGAAAAAATCCTAGTCTTCTAAGTTTTTCAATCATATCTCTGCTTGGCCAGTCGTGCAATCTTTCACGGTTGAACCAATCCTTTCAATTTACGCTCCAAGTATTACACTTATAAGCATAAACAAAATCTATTTTATGACCACTTGTTATGTTTCTGGTAGTTGCAGGTCCACTTATTGTCATAGGAAGGCCAGGGTTGTTGTAAGATGGCAGCCATGCTATAAGCTTTCCAAATCTGTCTTCTTTAAGATGGTGTTGTAACGCTGTTATATTAATCCTATTCTGGTCATTTATAGTCAGTGCCACCCTATTAAATACATGTTGCATCTTTACATATCCCGGATATGTATCCTGATCCGAAACAACCATCAGTGCGAATGCGTTTTCTGGGGCTTCGGATATCTGCTCAATCACGAGGTCTGTATTATTGAAGCATAAAATATCTAAATCTGGGTCCATGCCTGCAATATAACGTATAAAGTAATATGAATAATAATTAATCACATCAAGTATGAATACCCCCAATCCCCGAAAAATGTAAGATTAGTATTTAATGTTAAGTGTAAACAATAATATTCCATTTTAGATGTGAGCTACTTAAATGGAATATTATTGCCCCCCCCACCCCCCCCCAACCCTGAAACTGCCCCGGAATGTTGCGAGCGCGTGTCCCAAGTTATAGGTCGTGTCAAAAATAAAGTTGTGTTATATGTTATCAAATTGGCTGAGTCAATCTCATTTCTTTAAAACACTGAAGGATTACCTACCTGGAGTTGATGTGCCTTCAACTGCACTTCCAAAGTTAAACATTGTCAGAAATTGATGCATGGAAGAAAGGAGGATTTCTTTGATCACGAACGAATGATTATGAAGTCGTCTGAGTTTTTCTCTCATTCCAATTTTATCAAGAACTTCAACAACCCAGGCCGACTCAATGCACGAGAAATAATTTTCCATTTCGACTTTGATATACGAACAATCTGTTGTAGTTGTCACATTCAATGTATCATTGACATTAAACAGCTAGCTGTTTGCTACTCTGAAATTAGATATAGCGTAATTGTTACTCAAAATAAGTTTTTCTGCCTATGTCTGTACTTTTTACTTGTTGGCGGGGGGAGGGGGTACCCACTTTACTAGTTCAATCCTACCACATGTTTCATGTGCCTGTCCCAAATGAAGAATTGTGGCCATAGTTTGTGATTTAGAGCTTTTCACAAGGGGTGTTTTTCCACCCTTGTGGAGACCTCTAGATTTGTAAATTATTCTGTTTTTCTCGTGGTTGGGGTGCAGTCTCTCTGACATTCTTTCATATCCATACAAATTTTAAATTTGCTTTTTCAAACACGAAACTCGTCCTGAATATGCATGAAATATTTGGCGCTTGACGATAAGCAACAATCAATCAATCAAACACAAATACAATTAAAGGTAAGAGCCATGGTTCATGCACCAATAAAAAGTTACGTCATATGGGTAGCACCGTATAACTTTCCATAAAGAAGTAGGAACTGTTAGCCGAATATTTGGCTCAAATTTTAGATTTTATATCATGAAAATAAGTTTTGGTGAAAATACTTTTTAATAACAGTCTTTTAATAATTCATAACAATTTAAAAAAAGTAATGTTTAAACAATCTGAAATGTATCTATTTGCTTTATGAAGACTTATTCTTAATTATCAAAAC
>JAULBM010351099.1:0-12152 GCA_032357055.1 Geukensia granosissima | reverse complement strand
AGTTGCCAAATTATCCCCCTTTTTGTTTTAAGAATTAACCAATCATACGACTTGCTAATTCACCCAAATTTCAACCTTAAGTTAAGCCTGTACACTAATACATAAAATTGTATTGGTATAAATTTAATTCTATTTCCATTTTTTACATAGGTGTAACATGAAAATCATTATTAGAAAAAATATTGGGTGGCGCTGACTGTATATTACGGAAACACTTGAAGATTGCATAAAATTTTTAGAATAAAACAGCGATTAATGAATCTTGTCCTTTCTAATCTAATGGCATTGTGACAAAATTTCCTATTAATGTCGAATTTCATAATATTTAAATAACTTTTGTCAACAATGTTTTTTGAAACTACTGCCGGTGGACCGACCAGAGGTTCCTAATAGTATTTATCATGTCAGTTCACAGACTTGTATGACACGAATTATACCACATTTTTTTTGCAGAAAATTGCCGAATTTATCTGAATTGTAAACCACTGAAATTATAGAGGAGGTTTCAAAGCTTGTATAGCACATGGTATATGTAGTTGTCATTTGTTTTGACTTCTAGTTTCGTTTTTATTGTTATTTCGTTAACTGTATTAAGATTTTAATCTGCCAATATATTGGCTCTAACTGTGCTATTGAGAACGGTCACTACTTGAAACACCTTAACACTTTTACAGAGTAAACAAAATTTACACAACTTTGGTAAAACTGTATTTTGCACTAACTACTGGACAGAGATACCCCATCTTCTTGTTTCTGTCCCACTTACTGTCAAAGCTTCTAAGAATTGCTGAAAGTGTTTACCTTTTTCTTTGCATGATAACAGATATCGTGTGTATTTCGCAGGAAATTATTATTTGAACAGTAATTTACATTTAAATTAGGACATTTAACATGAAGATAAAAAGATTGAAAAACACCTAAGTACCAAACAAAAATCTTCAAAGTGCATACGTAAGCAGACAATAAAGTTTTCCTTTTGTCGTAAAATAATCTTTAATTAATGTATTTGTATCTACTTTACTGCCTTTTACTGTTTTGATAAGTTACACAACCATATTGGTTTAACAGGTACATCTCAGATTAAAATCATTTGATTGTTTAATAAGAGATTAACTCTCTCTCTCTATAACGCTTATTAGGTGAATAATTTTTCTATCCATTATAGTTAATGACAAAAGAACCAAGAATGGCGTATCTGTCTTAAATCTGAGTTTTTTTTAACAATGTTACATGTACATATATTTAAAAGAAAATATGGAGTGAATGTCAAATCGATTGCACCACAACTACTCGAGACTCAAGACCTCCAATTTTTCACAAGTTGTTCAACAAAGGCATAAAGATAAATACCAAAAAATTTAAGATATATGTTAGTTGCTTGAAAACATGTCCTTCTTACACTTTCTTTCGGTTAATAACAGGGTAAATATTCAAAACAGGTACTGTATTTATTAAATACACATGTTACCGGCTTGATGACCTTAAGCGGACTGCGAGCTGTTACCGAAAAAAAAATTCTTTGTAAATTGAATAACATTTACAGTTTTTCCGTGTGTCTTCGACTTTGTTTTGCTCTTTTTTTTTTGGTCAAATAATACTGTCGCATATTATATTTATCTGTCCTTTTATTTTACACAATTGATATCTAGTGTAAAAATTATTGAACCCGATGATGAGGTAGAATGATTCTTTCCTTGTACATTTTGTACTGCACATTGTAGATGCCTTCACGCAGGATTTTGGCTGTCTTTTGCGGCTTGTTTGGGTATTAGTTTTATATTACAACAATGTTTAGATCTCGGTTTTTTCTATGTTTTGGTTCTAATGCAGCTGCTGAGAGTTTACCGTTTAAAATGCAAAAATCGTATTGAAATTCATCGTTACTTAACATGTATGTCGGAAAATTAGGTAGTTTATTAGATAGACCTTCTTCCGATTCTATAATTTAATTTTTATTATCATATTTATTGACTAAGTCATTTACGAGATCGATTTACAACAGCTACACGTGACAACTACACGTGAACTTGAGATTGCACTGCAGCAGGAATACCCCTTGCAGAAAAGTCAAAAACTCTGTCAATCGATGCGACCAAGATTAGAGCTATTAGAGGCATCGGTGTTCATACTCGTTATTTTTGAAATAGGCAAGTTAAAGAAATGGAACGCGTTACTTTCGTCGCATTTATCATTCTTTTTCCTTAAATCAAGTTAATTCATTAAAAGTAAGTAAAAATGAGTTTATATGCAATGATATTATTTTCGATGACTTTTCTGCACAAACAATTATAGAAAATATTTAGAGTTGCGTTTTTAAAAACGGTCATAGAAAAACATCAGAATATCTACGAAACATTGGTTACCTTATATTTTACTGCAGAATTTATAATTGTTTCATATGGTCGATGTGTTTTGAAGAGATATTGTCAATCTTCTTAAACATTCTGATGGGTCATAAACATTTGGTATCAAATGTATTTAAAAATATAAAAAATAATATTAAATGCCTTTAGTATACTATGGCAAAGTTTTAAAAATGTATAATATTTGGAAAAATAAAGATCTTTGTCTCATCTTTTCAAATATTAAATGCTTAGGAAATCAGTAATAATTTGAAGACAACAGCAAGAAACCTTGAAAACTGCAATGCGGGTTAATTGGCACAGATATTGAAAAATAATCAGCAAAACAATCTACCTTGGTGAATTCGTTATAAATTTACATTTATTTTTTATACCCCAAAAGTTTATTCCAATTATAAGTAGACTTAGCATGGGATGCAATTTAACTTAAAGAAATAAATAATTACTTTTCAGATTTTCAAGAGAACATATTAAAACAGAAAATAACGTATATCATGCGATGCATAACAACGTCATTTATCATGTAAGTTCAAGGTATGCTTCAAAGGAGGAATTTTTTTTTCTATTATATACTGAAATTTTAACTGTAAAAGGACAATAAAGCTTCTAACCTAATTTGCATAATCTTTTACATACGGTTTTACTGTCATCATCAACTAAATAGCAGTTGTAAGTGACATTTTCAATTCAATAATTAGAAGCAACCCTGACAATGTTTTACGTTTAATTTTAACACTATCGTGGTCTTAATTGAATTATGAAACGCTGTAAGCAACACTCCCAACGTATGTAGGCAAAGGTCTAGTAGCCAATCATATGCCTTTTTATTGGTTTTACTCTGTGTCTCTTAGTTACTAATCATGTGCTATCTAATTGTAGAGGATTTGTAAAAGTATAATAAATTGCCATCTCTTTTACACAGTTTGTTCATTGAGACAGCATGATGGGGAACTTCGTCATATGAATATAATTTAAATGAGGTGTACGTCACAGTTTATTTGGAAAAATATCGTATTTGGAAGTTAGTCATATCCACAGCAGAAACTTGGTAAGTTGTGTTCCCTTTCTCGAACAAAGTTAATTAAGATAGGAAAAAATTATATCTCAAACCCAGAGCGCAGTTTTAGATAGGATTAAAATTGAAAAAAATCAATTTCAAACCCAAGGAGCAGTTATAGGTAGGGATATTATATATTAACAAAATTGTAAATTTAACGTTATAGCAATGAATAAGTTTGCTTCAGCGTGTTCAAGGGCTGGTTTTAATCATGTTCATTTTAATTATTATCTGTGGTTCTAAATTTTTAAGCATGGGTTCAGTTTTTGTAAGTTCCTATTATACTATTATACAACCGTTCATTTAAATTGGTAATGAGATGTTTAACTTTCTGTGTTACGAAAATGTACAAAATATTACAAGTCGTCAAAACTATTTCTCTATTTATAGTTTTATGCCATTCGCAATAGAGCAGTTGTAAAATAACTAAGGATTAAATTGAACTTTCTTACAATAATGTGACAAATTGCTATACTTTGAAGATTTCCTTTTGATGTATTAGCAGATTAGTACCACTGCAAACTAAAATTTATAAGATCATAAATCTATCATTTGCTGCAAAGATTCTGAATAATTTTGCATGTACTATCCCATCAATGTGTTATTTTTCTTACGAGTTTAACTGAGAAAAGGAGGTTTTAAAGTGGAATACTTACTTATAAAGTGCATCAAATTGATAATGTTATTTTCAATACATTTATTATACGACAGTTATTGCTTTTGATGATAAAAACACAATCTTATCATCTAAACTATACTTTGCTGCTAAAAAAACGCTTCAGTTATGTTGAATTCGTGCTTTAATAAATTTTTGAAAGATGCTTCTATTTTAAAATTAATGTATTATTCGCAAGAACATATAAATATTAAATTTTCTTGTCTTATCCATTATATATTAACTTTTCGACCCAAAGACTTACTTTTAAAATATACACGTATGAGCAGCATTTGATGTAGGATATTATGAACACTAAACAGCTTATGATTAATATAAGTTAAATAATTTCTGGTGTCTAAAATTCGTAAAATTTTACAATAATAAATTATTTAATTTTTACAAGATTTTTTTATTCTTCTTATAAAAATGAAACATTAGAATTTGTAACTGGTGTTTTATCTTCCCAAACGATAATATGCCATTTTAATTAGGATGATAGATGATAAATGAACATTCCAGTGTTTCTGTAGCGAGATAAGTTGATAACTCAAAGAAATGTGTCACTATTCAGTTGAAGACTTGGTATGAACGTGTCTTGTGTTTTTCCAATCTCATTGATATATCCATTATGCTAGTTTTTCCTAAATAAGTAAATTTATGATAAATGCTTCTTACCAATTTATTTTACATATGAAAATAATACTTTTCAAGCTTTTAAGTTTTTTATCATTTATCCATCCAGATTATTATACAAAACCTATTTCATGATTTTTTCAAAAATTACCATCTTGTCAACTAAAAGTTCTTTTAAGACATCAACACCTCTCTGTTAAAATAAATGTCGTTTTCTCTACTACAAGCAAAAGAAGCCGACGCTGCACTAAGCATTCAATAATCAATTCCATCAATGACACTTAGCAGAAGAAAAACGTTTAACAAGCTAAAAAGCGTAATTAATAAGACAAATTTAAACACTTTTCTTCAGTCAAAACACTCATTTCCCTACAAAAGTCGGTATATAAAAAAAGCAATAATATTCGAAAGAAATGACAAATGTTAAAGTATAACTACCGGTTTGACTCTCCAAAATAACATTAACGTCGACAAATTGGACATTCTAAAAATAGGAGAAATATACGTTTGAATGACATAAAAATATATGCAAAGTAAAAACAGGCATTCGTATCATGCGTATAAGAGTAACATACGCGACAGGGTTACTCTAATTTTGCAACCTTATTCTAACCAGAACATGAACATTCATTGTTTACATTCGTTTGTTTCTAATTGGGTTTCATTTAAGGTTAATAAATCTCTTTCAATAGAAGTAAGTATATGGTCTCTCTAATAACTAAATGTATTTTTATAATGTCTCTTTCGGTAACCTAAATATATCGAATTACACTTTGTATTTATCGTAGGCCTTTTAAACCTTTAGCGCATGTATTTCAAAACACAAACTACACAATAACATCAGTTGACATCTGTTCATTTATTTTACGACATCAGCACCAACATTACGCAAAACGAATTTGCGGAACTAGGTCATTTCAAAGTTTTGTATGACATTTCAAGTGATATTTGCATTCAAATTGCCAAGAAGCGGCTCAAATTACCTAATATCTTATCTTATACTATTCTAAGCTTTCGTTTTATGTCTCCGTTTAAGTTTTTTAATTATCATGTATTTTTTTTTTGCAATTCGGATATCTGGTTGGATTTCTTCTCTGGGGTACATCCAATTCATCAACTTCAATGTATAGTGGAATAACATAAACATTATGAATTAAAATATAAAATTCATGAAATTGTATTGTGTAACAATAAAATCTTATGAATGAAATGATTACTTTGATTATAACGTTTCTCTAGTCTTTGTCGATAGTATTAAGTTAACTGTTATTCAGAAAAACAAAATGTATTTTACCTAGCCTTAGTTATATACTATTAAGTAAGATTTTTTTGTTTTCAACCGTTTTAACCTATTGTATGTCATTCAAAAACTTCAATAACAGCATGCATCATTCGACAACATTTTTCATTAATTTAACCACATAACGGCCACCCAAAACAATTTGCTGAGCAGTGACTTTTCAAAGTTTTTTTACGACATTTCAATGTTGCTATTTGCATTTAAATTGCCAAGAAGATGCTTTCTAAATGACACAAAAGCTTATCGTGTAACATATTCAATTCTAAGGTCTGCTTTTCATTTGCCGCTTTGTCTTTTTGTTTGTCTCGGTATTTTGTCTTTGGCGACTATGCACTTCGGCTCCTAACATAGATAACATACCCTGGACTACATCAAATTTATTAATTTTAATGTAAATGTGACATTGACGTCGCACAATCACGTCGGATATGAATATCATTGTATAAAATTGCATAATTTTACAATAGACTTTGACTTCTGATTACTTGATATTTATGATTTTCTTTTACCTTATTGACTAAAACGTATTTTCAGTACGGAAACTGTGTCTTACTGACCACTTTCCGGCTCGATAAATTATCTATGCATCTACTATTTGATTAGTTTTCCGGAATAATGTTAGGTTTATCCTGGCAATTCATTACGGTAATACCAAGTTCATTGAAAAAAACTTAACAGGATAATTTCTAATGGTATTCTGGTTAACGTAACACAATCAACAGGTCTGTCCTTTCTCTTAGAAAATATCTGTACATTAGTCTGAGAATATTAAAAACACGGGTTATTTTGTAACAATGAATAGTTTGTTATTTAACATTTCTATGGGTGTCTTTTACAGTATGGACTTTGGTTGAAAACCGGGAGGTTCCTTGTAGACGTTAAACTATTTGCATTTTGTATTTTGATAAATTTCTCTGTTTCATTCGCAACTATGCCACATCTTCTATTTTGTAATGGGAGTCATACTAGGTTATAGTGAAACGACAGGGGATGAATTTTTGTAGGAAATTTATCAGTTACGCTAAAATACAAAAAAAATTCAAAAAAACCATGTTGATGCTAACTAACCAAGCAAATATACTCCAATCAGTAAGAGCCATGAAGCAAACTAAATGGTCAAGCTTAAATTATCAGGTAAATAAATTTTTCATGGAAACTTTATTGGATTGCCCTCCGCCACAAAGTTGCCATAGATAAAGTAAAGGGAGATAAATCATGTTTGCATATAATTGAATATTTTCACCTGCTAATTAGGATAATCTTTTCATTAACGATAACTTGATCGATGAAGTAAATCACACCGAGGTTTCTTATTTAAGGTTAACGTCACTTAGAGCATTTGCAGCTTTAATCATAGGTGTCTTCCAGTTTCATTTTTCAAATTCTGAGGACTGCAATTAAAACGTATCAATGCCCAAGCATTGATAACTGCGTACAAACGCGGGATTAATAGTTCATAAATCATTTCCTCCAAAAGAATATCAATGTCGACCGTTACCTCTTCATTAACATTGCAAGAACCATGTACGAAAATCAGCAACTCACGAATTTCCTTTAATGAAATTTAAAAAATTTTAGTTTCTTTTTTATAAAACTTTTGATGAAGTCTAAACAATCCCAGTGATCTCAGTCAGATCTTATAAAACATGATAACCTATGCTGTTTGTTGTTTTCAATGAATCACAAAATGCCAATTTGTATTGATGCCATTTCGTGGACTGACAACTCGTCAGCAGTGTTGAAAGTCAGAATGTTTGAATACCGGTTTAATACAAAAACAATTGATAAGCACTTACATCAGAACCCAAATCAATTATAATAATCAAAGGACGCCTCCACATCAGAGACATTTCTGGTAATTTTAATGTTTTTAATTTTACATCATAACCTGCAGTTGATTGGACGAGAATATCAATTTTGCTTCGAAACGAATTTCTAATTGGTGAACTCGCGCTAAAACTATTGTTGGTCACAGATTAAGAGTGGCCTAAACTTTTCGCCTCTATTAATCAATATCAAAGAAAAACTTAAGTCAAAACCATTTGCTACTCTTTTTAACTCTTCATATTTATTTTTAAAATATTGAGGTTTGATTTGCCCCTAGGCATTCCACTCTTGTCCTTGAATAGTTGGAAAATTTAATTAATCGTTTCTCATCTGGAATTGGACAAAGCGATATCCAGACACATTTTTTTCTTCATTTGGTTAAGAATTGTGGTAAAATAGAATAAGACATTTAACAATGTTATCACACAACGACGAAGAAGGCAAATGTAGATATTTAATTCTGTTCAATTCTGAAAACTAACTTTACTTTTCTTTATATGGCCGCATGCAGAAGTATAGCATTTAGGATATAATAGAAAACTGAAGGCGTTATTTTTGTTTTGACACGAAATAAAGTAGTATTCAATCGCTACAAGCAATCTTTGGAAACTATAAGATTTTCGTAAAACACTTGCATCAAAATAATTATATTCTACGGAAAATGTTCGGCATAACAGCGCGTATAATTCCATTAATTAGATGTTTACGTTTTCGAACAACCCTTTAAGACAAAAAGACTTATTACTGATTAGCCACTTAGGGAATAATAATGATACAATATGGATGCTAATACTCGCTTGAAACTGGAGCAGTTTCTTAAGTTTAAGATCTAATATTTGCGATACGACTTATTCCAATTGTATTTGATTTCAGAATCAAACTCTCATTTCCAACTAAATGAATGTTTTAGTACTTAATGTCAAACTCAAGTCAAAGGTCAAATACAATGTTCGAGATTCGAATGCATAGTCAATAAGCACAAGGCAAACTCGAAACAAACAAAAAGGGCAGAAGCATGGATTGAACGAAATAGACCAGGTTCCCTGGAAAGGTAAGCGTCTTCCCTCCCGCTCGTGGCACCTTTCCTATAACACCTTTTTCACTTATCCCGGTTTATGTCAATCCGAGAACGCTCAAAAACTCTATTAAGTTACAGGTTAAATAAAAAATTCCTCAAATGTAGCTGAGATACATTGATATCACATGGATTAACCCTTTCAATGCATTTACCGATTTAGAATAGCACCTGTAAAAGATTGTTTTGGATTTACCCTTGTTGCAGTAACTTTCAAGACAACTGCAACAATCACAAGTTATGAACAAATTTGATTTTATTCGAAACTCAATAATGCTTAACCATCAACTGGTAGGAAAGACATAAAAGGCTACATGAACTCCTTTTTTGAAAGGTTTTTTTCTTAATGTCACAGTTTTGTGGTTCCCTTTTGGGTACTCTAGCATCAGTGGCAATTCTTACCACGATATGTCTCATGAAACAAAATAAATAAATGTAAGGAATAAAATATAATAAAATCTAAAATTGAAATGAATTTTTAACTTATACTGGAATGATATGATTTTGTTTTTCATTATTTCATAAAAATATTTACTAACATCTGACTCCAACACTGCAAACACACCTAACAGGAGCTTTTTATGTATTGAATGTAACAATGATGGGTTAGGTGCAAAAATGGGTATTCTAATTTTAAATAATCACATAGGGATAACAATAGTGCCACATGTGGAATTTAAAGATTATATTTTATAATATACTTAAGCAATACTTGAACTCTTCTTAAATAGAAATAATACAGGAATTCGAAGATACCAAAAGGGCAGACAGAAATCGTTTAGTCGGAAGACAGACAAGGCCATGGCCAACAAAATGAAACTAAAGACAAACATAGAACACACAACACTACACTGAAAACTAAAGCTGGGGTGAGTTCAGCTGTTCCGGAAGGATAAGCAACTCCTTCTCCACTAGTGGCATCCGTCGTGTTACTCAGTAGGCAAAGCCAGTGTATAGTAAAAATCGATGTTAGTCATAACCGGTATAGGAACGGATTTGCATTTGTGACAGTAGGAAGACATCCATTGTCATTTGTGAAATGGATATTTCGTACCGGTCAACCAAATCATGATTGCGACCGAAAAACTTTCCGGAGTGATGACTCTAATCTTTCCCTAAGAAACCCTTGGCTCAGTAGCTTTCTAGTCAGCTGCGACCCTCTATCAATAAACACCTACTAGGAATCACAAGCTCTGGAGTAACGAATCAACTGAGAAATACACAATCCGTATGCAAGTGCGACTGGAATGTTGCTAGACATGAACGAAAAGTTTACAATCGGAAAATCAAAGTCACCTCTCTCGTCGTAAAGTTTTGTTCTTAACCCGTCCTTACTGTCAATCACTAGGTGTAAGTGAAATTAAGAAGCAGACCTTTCTGTTTCTGTAGTATCTTTGATTTCAAGTTCAATGGGATAGATGAGGTCAACACAGTCATCAAATTTAGAGATATTCAGTGAAAGGACTTCAACTAAATAGCGGAACGTGAAACCAAAAGATTGAACCAACTTTTTCTCCTTTCTCTGTAGAAGGCTTTGTATGAAATCGGCTTCATACGACTAAAGGAATAAATCGGAGAGAAGGGGTGCACAATTGGTCCACATTGGAATCCCGACAGCCTGCTGAAACACACGTCCGCCAAACATTACAAAGATGTTGTCAATCAAGAAATCTAGCATTCCGCAAATGTCATCTTCTGAGTACTTTTTGTTAGAATCAAATCAATAACAAAATAAGGTTTGTCCCTCCCTTGAATCAACTACTTGTATCTGCGTTTGCCATCGTTTTTAACAAAACAGAGGTGAACTAACGCTCTTAATTTTCCTTTGAGTTTTGAATGTAGAATAGTAGAATACAGGGAGGAAAAATCAAATGTTTTGATGCTATTGCAAGGGTTAAGGACCTTGATTTGAGGAATTCTAACAGATCTTTGGAATTTTATAGAATCCACATTTGATTCACGCCACTTCTAGAATGGCTTGTTTCAACTCTGGAGCCCGTTTTTTACTGCTGATAGAATAAATGTCAGTAACGTGGAAAGAGGTTTTGTAGAGTAATTACCAGACCCTGCAATGTAACGCTGCTTGTAAGGACACTTGTAAAGCTTTGGAATCCAGTAAAGTGAAGGAAGATCGAATTCTTCCTTGTTAGTTCAATTTCGAAAGATGATAAAACTGACCGATGATTGTCAAGGATTTCTTCTTTGGTAAGTGTCGTTGGGGTATATGTTGGATTGCCAAGTGAATTGTTAATACACAATTCCTTTATCAATCAGTCTATGTAGTGTAATTTACAAACAAAAACAATGTTGTTTGTGGCTTTAACGACGCGGAAAACGACATATTTGTCATTTAGTTCAGAGAGATTTCTTGCAACACGCGGATCTTTGCAGACCGACTTCGCGTGTGTTTTCATAGATCTTTCTAACTTGTGAATTCGTACTTGTATCAACGACCTCGCAGCCTTCACCCATTCCTTGGCCCTTTGGCAAACATATTTCGCAGAGAAATGTTTTCGACAATGTTCAGGTCATCACGTGGCCGACAGGAATACATTTGAAAAGGGATTTTTCACAAGTGCAGTCCTTAGGTTTAGACTTGAGGTCGTCGATGCTGGGATTTTTCGATACGTGTTTGTAGTTGAAAATTTTGGTTGCAATAGGTGTGGTATAGGTATATGAAATGTTTGGTACATACTGATCTTTAGAATAAAGAATTCTAGATTTGTCAGATTTTTTATGGATGGATATTTCTTAAATTGATTGTTTCAAGACCTTTAAATTTGTTGTCGAACAAAACATTAAGAAACGACCGTTTTTCTGGTTTTTCTTTCTAAAAGTAACTGGTTTGAAAAGCATATGATTGGCTAAATCCATGACGACTGCTGTAAGTCTATACATATTTAAATTTGGATCTGCAACAGGTGTATCCAAAAATGATTTATACAAAGAATGAAGTTCTGAAAATTGAAGGGCATATAGTTTCGTACGAATTTGATGAATACCTAGGGGGTTTCTGTACAAATGTTAGCAGGTCAATGAGGGACACGTCATGAGTAGATGAAGGCCTGTGACGTCGATTACTGTGGCTATGTCTGCGTCTGAATGTAGAGTTGAAGATGTTTATCTCATTCACAGAACTACATTGAGGGCTTGATAAAATATCTATACCATCAATTTTGTCATTGCAACCATACGGTGTTGCCGTTCCCAGTTCTCTAATCCAGTAGTTTTCCTTTTCT
>JAULBM010351088.1:0-12152 GCA_032357055.1 Geukensia granosissima | reverse complement strand
TCAACTCGCAACTCGTCTTTTGTTACTTGCAACTTGCAACTCTACATAAAGTAAAACTCAGATACAAAAGGTGTTGCCTACTTTCCTGCTTATTCTGGGTAATTTCCTGTTTCGTTTTTTCCGATTTTCTGAGTAAACAAAATGATGCGTAGTACTAACATGTTCTGCGTTTGTCGGAAATACTTTACTAATGTTTTAGAAACTAGTTTAGGGAGGGGCAATTATCAATGCTATTGAAAGCCATAGAAACAGAGATGTATAATAAGTGTAATCTTAAAATGGGTCGGGAGAGATTTCAAGAAATTGTGTTCGCCTTTTTTCCCGATATCACGGGTAATTAGATATTTTGGCGAAATGAACTAGATTAAAACGTTCCGCTTTGTTCGGATTCACTATTAACAACTGATCAGGGTTTACTTGTTTGAGGTTCATTTAAATAACTGATACAGACGCAGAATTCCCAAATGAACTTCGCTTGTCAAATTTTAGATTATTTCACGTTTTATTTTAAGAAATTACGTTTATTCTTTTAATTTCTTATGACATACAAATAATATAACGATTGTTTCTTTCTGGCATGCATCCAATATTATTTTTTGCTTTTTTGAGGTCGTAAAAAGCATCCCCGTGCTTGAGTTGTATGCTCTTATTGACTTTTTGGTTCTGGAATGTACAATGCATGCTGGGTATATGGTGTAAATAGTCATCACACAAAAATCTCATAGGAACAGCGCTTTGATTGCTGCTCTTCATCTCAAAGTCACAGTGAGGCCTTCAACCTCGCACCTCACAGTAAGTTCAAGATGACCCTAGCACCGGTTTTAACGGAATTTAAATCATTTAAATCGTTTAAATCATCCCAACATTGTTAATTCTTATATTTTTAGTCTGACCACAAAATTACTGTAATACCGTAGACTACTCTTTCTACACGCATTTTCATTCGTTGTTTTTCCTCTTTGAAAAAAGAAAGAAATGCAAGGCACTATTTTTTTTAAATTGTGCCCCACGGAAATTTAGTGAACCAAAGGCAACATCATAACGTGAAATTATGCAGTATACAATTCCGAAAGATATGGATTGTATTTTCTGGCATATATTCCATATTCTGTCTTTTAAATATTAGGGTACAATAAGTACAAATAATTCTAGGCATGTTCTGCACACAAGTTGTGTACATCGGTTTAAATTTTGTGATGCGAAACAATAAATGTTTTGTCAAATCTGTTATTTATTATTTAAGGAATACACATAAACTGAAAATCTAACGCATAACATAAATGAGGAATAATGTCCCGTCTCTTAAAAGATCAAAACAATGTTCATCTGAATGAACTCGAGAAGACTGAGCGGGTCCTTTCTCTTAAAAGATCTAAACAATATCCGTCGGAATGGACTTAGGCAGTTCTGTCTCTCTTTAAAGACCTAGACAATGTCCGTCGGGATGAACTCGGGAAGGCTGAGCAATTTTTGTCTCTTTAAAAATCTAGAAAATCACGGTCGGTTGAACTCGGTAATGCTGTGCAGTTTCTGTCAATTTTAAATACCTTAACAATGTCCGTCGGGATGAACTCGGGAAGGATGCGCAATTCCTGTCTCTTTTAAGATCTAGAAAATCACGGTCGGATGAACTCGGGAATTCTTAGCAGTTCCTGTCTCTTTAAAGATATATAAAATCACGGTGGGGATGAACTTGGAAATGCTGAGCAATTCCTGTCTCCCTAAAGATCTAAACGATGTCCGTCGGGATGAACATGGGAGGCCTGCAAAGTTCTTGTCTTTTTTAAAGATCTAGATAATGTCCGTCGGGATGAACTCGGGAAGGCTGAGCAGTTCCTGTCTCTTTAAAAATCTAAAAAATCACGGTCGAGGAGAAATCTTTAAAGCTGAACCGTGTTTGTCCCTAAAAAGTCTAGGCGATATCAATCGGTATGAACTCGGGAATGCTGAACAGTTCCCCTCTCTTTAGAGGGAATGGATTCGGAAATGCTGAGCAGTTACTTTTCTTTAAAGATTTAAACAAGATCAAGAAAATCACCGTATTATCAGGTTTCAAATTGTACGTTGTTTGTCGAAATATTAGATACATTCTGAGGATATGACTCTCTTGGGATTGCAAAACCTTTGTCAGAGAATAGTTTAAAAAATATATATATATTCTTTTGATAGATTCATAGCTAATGCCACATGTTTTAAGAAACCTTTCATTTTGTACATTTTAACGTGATATACCTTGACGATATCATCTGTCCAGTATACTTCAGTCTCAATGAATGTAGTTGAATTATTATTATATCTTACAACAAGTACAAAAAACTTACTAAAAGAAATTAGAAGTACAATCACTAGTTTTTCAATAAGCTATCGTGGTCAAAATACTGAACATGGACAACAAGGACGAAAAGTTATATGTACCTATGTATATGACCATTTAGTAGGATGTTGTGGCAAAATTCAGACAACTTAATTATGCAATTTGCTGCAAGAAAAAGATAACCAAAATAAAATCAGTTGTAAGAGCTTTTTAGTCATGATCTTTGTGCTACAATGATATTTGTGGTTTTTAAGCTATATTACTTGTGTGAACCTTGATCAAGATAAATCCAAAATCGCAAAATAAACCCCAAGGGCTTTCGGTCAACTAAAATCCTCGCATTGCACTGGACCAAAAACACGACTTTTGAAAATGTGTGTACTGGTCTGTTTATTGGAATTTTATTGTATTGTTTTACCCAAGTTGCCGTTAATGTTTGTTGCTCACTTGTGTTTTTACATTTTCCAATATAAATTTATTCTTCTGTAGGATTGTATGTACTCCTCTTCAATGTGGTGTTATAATACAAACACAATTTATTTCATATGTTTTATTAGCATTATATAACCATATGTGTAAACGATGAGTATGTTAAACTGTGCAATATAAACCAAAAACAATAAAAAAAACACATTTATAGCTTGGTATGAACATCACCATAACAAAAACAGGAAGCACTAAAATATGAATATGTTTGAAAGTGTTGAGTATTGTATAAAATTACCAACAATGTTGTAACAATGTAATATTTTCGAAAGGTATACATTGTTTAAAAATGTGGTTTATGAAACATTCTTTGTTTTTTTTTAACTTAAAAATCGCCTATTGATTCATCTTCTTAAAAACTGATTGATTGATTTTGGTAATGTTAATGGCAGATTAGCTGGCATGATTTATAATGGATGTAATCAGATTAGAGTGAAACTGGTTATACCAACTGTGATCAGACTGTTAATCAATGAAAATATGTTACATCATATCAATTATGTACACTTTTATATGAATGAGTATTTATTGATATTTCGTATGGCTCATAGCTTTGGATTTCTCAGAGGTGTAAATTTATCTGAAAATGACTTAAACAATTTTCAAAAAGTACATTTGGCACAAATAAAACAAAAATATACATAAATATGGCAACATAGTAACAATGGGACTTTATGGTTTGTAAAATAAATATATTATGGCATTATATAGAAACATGGCAAGATGACAAACAATTATAAGATAATATAAGATGATTTAGGCATATTGCACATAACTTAAACTTTCCTAATATAACCCTTCACTGAATACATTGAAATTAGAACTTCAGATTATCGGCTATAAATATTCAACCCCATACCTGCTTAGTCTAAAGTAATTGTCTAAGCATCTGGATTGAAAAAGTAATGATGTGAACTGCTTTATTGCTACAAACAAACTTCTAGTGTTTAAGAGAGAACTTAGCAGCAGAGCTAAACAAAATAGCATAGGTTTTGGATATACTAGCTATAAAACCATCTGAGTTTGCAATTTTTTGTTCAGTTTTGGATTAAGAACTCAAATGAACTGATCTGGAATCCTGTAGGAGTTTGGTCAAGTCTTGAATAATCTTTTTATCAATTTTAAGATAATGAAGTTTAATGTATCTGAAGTTCTATTTCCATTCTTTTCACGATAAGCTTTACATTACAGGCACTTCATGGCTACGTCAAACATCATATCCCTTTTGTCTACATACAAAAATACTTCTTTCCTTATATATACATACATATGATATGAACACAAATAAATATAAACATGACAAACCTTCCTTTATATATATAATTATATACAGACTTATTCTGATAACTTTGTAATTTTAGTCTTCAGTTGAGATCTCCTTGTTAAGAACTGTATGCATATATACCATGCATTTTTGCAATAGATTTGAATGGGGTTATTGGAGGGCTAATGTTTTACTCATGCTAATATGTTTTCCTTTAAGGAAAAATGGATTGATGTTTTATGAGTATAGATATTTACAATATCTACATGTGAGTAATTAACACCATCAATGGTAATATTTTGTGCTAGGACTATTACATTCCGCTTGATTCACTTTTTGCTAGAGAGATTTTTGATTCATTTTAACATGATTAATTATTGCTATTTATCAACAAAGGTATTATCACTGATGAAGAAGTGAAAAATATTAACTTAATGAATTAATTTCAGTGCAACTCTACAATGTCAATATGTGAACAATGCTAATTAATATGAGGTTCTCAAAACTGACACATTTTCAATGCAATGAAAAACGCTTTTTTGTTCAGGTTTCAAGATTTAACTTATTTTTGTATGATATAAAATGCATCAAACTGTTAATAATAACAAAAGTTGGTGATGATATACAAAGAACTGATGATTTTGACAGGTGTTATTGATTTCTCACATTAATGAAGATGCAAATGTTTTCCACATGGTTAATCAAAAGTGATAAAAATTGAATATTGAACAAGCTGTCTGAGATATTCCCTCAGTATGTTTGGATATTGATTTTTAATATAATGTATGACTGGACATGGCTTCATTTTATAATTTATTCATGTATGTCTAGGTATAACAGGGCAATTGGTCTGAAACATGCACAGTTTACATTTAAACTATGATAATTGATGTCATGGGTGATAAAGAATGTTTGTTTATAGTTACACCAATACACCTTGCCACTCATGTAATCATACAATATCTGTATCTCAAAATTAACTTACAAATTACACCATTTATATCACTTTCACCCCAAAATAAATTATAAATTACAAGCAAATTACAGGCCTTTTATAATATCAGTTTAACTGATCATTTGATCATGACTACTAGTCTCTGCTAAGATATTATTTTCATTGCTGTTTTCTCAACTGATAACAGTTCAAATTTTCCTATATCAAGTATATGAAGAATCCGTGTCCTACTGAATTTTCCAAAGTGGTACAAAATATATATTTTTTTCTTATGCCTATAGCAAAAAGTTCACACCTATTGTAGGTTAAAAAACTTCTATTAATAAAATAAATAGTATAAACAGATTATGGCACATGTCCCTTTGATCAATACAAAGACATATTAAATCAAAGGGTACCAACACATATACATTTACATGTAAAGCAAACACAAATCTATCTTGTCTACATCACAGTGTTTTGATTTGCTCTGAGGATATCAATGACCATCCATCTAACACTTACACACATTTCACCGGATTCCTTAACCACTGTCTTTTACATCCTGTAGCCTTTACTAAAAACCTTCCAGGATTTAACAAAAAATCAAAAATTTAGCACCATAATACCAAGTTGCAAGTTGGTCAAAGCACATGTTTTCTCAAACAGCACTAAGCATTTATTACCTGCTTACATCAATGGTAAAATGAACAAAACAAAGTAATAAGCATTAAAACAAAAGTTACTACTACTGAAGATAACGTCTCTGCTCCACTGTTTCCTGTGTGTTTCTGTTGTTCAGGCACCACTTTCACTTTCGCTTGCAAATTTTCATTATAGGTGTCGCATCCAAGCCAGTACTTTCGTATTAACTTAGGGTAACCTTTTAGTACTTCCATTTTCTTGTCATTGAACTGGTAAAAATACTGTCCTTTGAAGAAATATGTTTTGCCTGAAATACAAAAGGCAACATTACTTGAAATAATCAATATGACCCTTGAACTCCTTATTGGGTTTCTCCTTCAAGGGATATATTCCTATTGGGCGTGTCAACATTCAATACGAGTCTTTCAGATGACCTAGATGGAAACAAAGGTAATAGCTTATACGGTTCCCTTATGCATTGCTTGAGCCTTGACTAGAATACATTGGAAACTCTTATCATTAAGCAAGCGCCTAGATTGTTGCCTAGTGTGTAGCAGAAAGATTTCAGACAGATATCTTTACACTCTCCACTTTTCATCACACCAATGATGCATTAAAGATTTTAACCAATATTTATTTTAAAAACTTTGCAAATTATCTTAATAAGCTTTCTTTCCAGCATGGGTGGCTGTAACTATCTTATAAATTTTAAAGTAAGAAGCAATCAATCTGACTTTCAATAAGCTTCTTTTACATCCTTTATACTTAATGTCAATCACATGACTTCCTTAGATAATCAGCCTGATATTTATTATTTTACTTCAAAGTATTAAGTATTTTAATACAAGATTTATTTGTCTTTTACAATTAAACGTAACACAGAATTGGAGGGTTAGCTGTGTAACTCACTTCTTGGTGTTAGGTTTATGATTAAATGCTTTGAACAGCATTGATTATGCCGTTAAAAATAAGCTGAATCGTTGTATAAAAACCTTCAGATAGAGAACATTGTAACCATCTATACTCAAACTGCATCCTGTTGTCTGTTATTACTTAGTATATAGTTAAAAAGGATTTGTTTGTAAAATGTTAATATCATTTCCACTGCAGTCTTTATGGGGAAGGAGGCACTTAGTTAAACCATTGTGAAAGCAATATCTGTAAAGAATGAACAAAAACTTGAACCATGAGAGGTCATTTAATAGTAGACAGGAAAAACCGCAGGGCAAGACTAAAACAAAATATTTCTGACTGTGTAAACACCTACCAAAATGCTTGACAACTCCATCAAATATTGGATAAAGTATAAGTCAATGTCAACACTTGTAAAGTTTGATGAAAAAGTTTGATCATGTAAAGTTCTTTATATTTAGGTTCTGTCCGTTGGGTATTTAAAAAAAGACTTGTACAGGAAATTGTTAATTAAATCTAAAATATAAAAATGAAAACCGCATCCTATATTTTGCGTTTCAGGGACATTTAGATTTCGGACTCCAAAGATGTACTTTTATACAGTTATTAATTTCAGCCACTAGCTCGGTTAGAGTACTCACCATCCCAGTATTTAAACGCTGAATCCAACGGAACCGGAACTTGACGCCAGATGCTCATGTCACGTGGGTAATCTGGTTCGATGTAGTCGTCCTTCTCGTTCAGCTTCCAGTACATGTCGCCGCTTACTATGTAGGTTCTGTTGTTGAAGCCCCAAACAAACACGGCATCTATAGACTTGACGTCAGCTGGTAGACCAAGATTCGTCAGTGGTACGCCATCTTTCGGGTGCCCGGGTATAGGGTTATTTCCGCTGAATGTCCAGTACTTGTCACCTAAAGAATAAATTTAAGTTATTTTTTTACTGAAACTTTTATGAAGCCTTGTCATATGCTTGAACCTCACCTTTTTAAACATCTGCTTGCTTTTCACTGATATTAACTTATTAAGTGCTAAATTTTCGAGCTAAATACAAGTTTTAATCTGGATTTTCCGTACAATGGACCAAGCCAGACATTCAGCTTCCGTTAATTACACTTGATAAGCTCAGCGTCCTGGCAATGACTTCTTGTCAAATCAAATACATGGAAACAATGCTGGTCGCAGTAATCCCCTGCTTTTTCTGAATCGGTATATTTTAAAATCGATCTATTTTCACTATAATAAAAATTCATATACTTTGCGAAAGTCTCTATAGACTAGAAATAAATATAAAGTTTACTGCATTAATCAATTTGAACACAAGTTAGACTACAGTATATAAAAAAGACTTTTATAACTCAAGAGTATTTCATAATTTAAATTAATCTATTAATTAGATTAGAATCCACTCTGACGTATCCTAGATGTAAAAATTTTGTAGAGCCAACTTTTTTCTTAATATTATTATACTATTTGGCAGCATTTGTGGCTAAATCTTAACACACAGAAAAGGCTTTATCAATCTATTGTATTATAAAAACAAACACTATTAAAAATGACCACAACCTAGATTTAAGTGCGTCGTTACAACGCCACAAGTAGACCTCAAAAAAGGATATCCTTTTTTCATAATACATACCTATAAAAAATATAATCTTTCCGTCTGTCTTCCGCTCATAAACTGCGTCTACATGGTCAGCCGAGGTTGGAAAACCGTACCAAAATGAGTGGATCTCGGTTGGCTTGCCTTGGATGATACCTCTAGAATCCAACCTCCAGAAATGCTGAAAGAAATATATTTGTTATACAAAACTTGCAAATAAAATTTTCCACTTTCCCGATTATCTTATAAAAACTTATGTTATCACAGTTACAAGTTTAAACCAATACGAATGAACAATTATTCATCTACTGTTGAAGAAATTTTGTCCTTTTTACCCCTAGGCTTTCTTCAGCTAGATTTCATTCTAAGATTCTATGCACCGACCATTTCACTTTTAGGGGTGTTTGATCTCGATCAGTAAGCCATAATTTGAGTCGTTTTTTGTCAAATTGGCAAATGTCGGGCAAGATTTTTTCTCGAAGTCGTACTCAGATTATTTTTTGACAAAATCGAAACTGAAAATAGTTCACCAAGATAAAATGATTCGTGCCCAACTAAAATTCTCTTGTGTTTGAAATTTAACATATCAACATTGAGGTATCTGTAGGTGTCATAAGATTAAACTAGTGCATCAGAGTTCCTCAATGTTGTTACATGTAGATTTTGACTTTTTCGTCAACCTTTCTTCGTGAGACGTCAACTGGTCCCCTTATCTTTCCACTTAAACATCGACGTTTCCCCTTAATACACCCATGCCACTTATAACCAAAACATTAAATCGTGATCATTATTTCTTCTATAACATTTCATCTTTCTGTTAGATTTCATCGTTTTATTATATTTCATCTCAAGTATTCAGTGTTCTTTATAGTCTTTTTGCAGATATTATTCGTGAGAAATTGCAAAAAATATAGAGTTATTGAATAAAAGAATTCTCTGTTTTAGTAATTCGGTTTAGTGATTGAGTTCTGCTATTTAAATAAGGCCATTGGTCAAATTGTAAGAGTGCATTATTCGACTTACTTGTCCCATAAATAGAAAAACCTCCTGACGAAGAACTGCAATGGCCTCGAAAGCATGTTCACAAGGATTAATGGCACCGTCAATCTTTGGTCGCTCTGTCACAGGTTGACGTGGTTTTGGTGTTGTCGGGGGCAATACTGGAGGTCTTGGAGTTGGTATTGGACGTTCCCCTCCAGTTTTTCCGCCTGAATGAACGAAATTTATTATAAATCGATATCCGTTTTATTGCCGTGAACATGAGTGCTCATTTAAACAACGGTTGAAAATTTTCGATAAGTAACAAGCAGAATTTATTGCAACTGACAATGAGTACACAGACTTTCATAGTATATCTGGATTTGAGAAATAAGAAGCGTACATATTGCTTAATTGAAACCTAATCAGCATATACAAGTATTAAAATATGGACAGGCTTTGACCCCTTTTTAAAAAAAACGGTAAATTTTGCATAAAAATGTTTGGGGTAACTTTTGTTGCATTTTTTAAAAGGAATCATTTGCAAAAAACCCCATCAAAATCGGACAAGAAATAAAAAAGTTTCAAAAATTAGGGCGTGGCCATTTTTGGACCCCCTATATCTCAATAACAGTAATAGATAGGTCATGACGCTTATGGCCTATTATGTTGAATTTTTCATGAGGAATACAATGAAAAAAACCCATCAAAATTGGACAAAAAATAAAAAACTTACATTTGAAAATTGAAAAATACCCCTTAGGACCCTCCTTAAAAAATGGACGAAGCTAGATCACCCAAAAATCAATCCCAAGAGTATCATTGTGTTAAAATTTGAAATGGATCCAAATAAAAGAACTAAAGTTATTGAACGGAAACCTAACTGTTTACGGACGCCGACGCCATGCCCATAACATAATATGACCACACAATTTTTGCAGTCTTATAAAAAATCAATAATTCATTGGCCTCTATCACAAAGTCTTTATCAATTTGATAAAAATCAGATCTTAGTTAAGTTGTTTATTACTTTCCAAACCAAGATCTGGTTATTCATTACCTTCCAAACCAAGATCTGGTTGTTTATTATGTTCCAAACCAAGATCTGAAAATACTGATTTTTGTTCTGATGACCTTTTCATGATCCTCTCGATTTGTTGTAGGTCTTATGCTTCAACATCTTGAAAGCAGAGATTTCATTGGCTGACATAAGAGAAATATCACTTCATTCACTTAAATTTGAAACATAGAATTTAAAACATAATATGACAACTGTGCTTACATATACAATCAACTTCTGTTTCTCAAAACTCTTTGACTTAAACACAATGGGGACATTCAATCATATCAGCATTCTCTAAATATGTTGTAACAACAATTATTTAAACAATCATTCAATCTAACAAGTTACAGTGTACCCTTATAAATACATAGGCAGCAATAAAATCCTAAAACACAGCACTTAATGAATCAGCAAACTTCAGTGATTTGTATATTTCCTTCCAGAATTGCATATGTTTGGTGTTCAACAAATTCAAAACATCCTTAGTGGTGTTCTCCACAATTCAAAAGGTTGTAGGTTCTATCACCAGCTGGATAAAACACAAAAATATAAAAAAAAGTATTTGCTGCTCTCTGCTAAGCACCAAGCATTTATGAGTTAGAGCTGAGACTGGTCGGCCCAGAGCTTGGGTAAAGTATCGTGTCTTCCTGCAGACTGTTGCTCTCACGAGGTAGCCTGTAAAAAATCCATCTCAGCATGTGGTCTAGTACAAATCATCATCATTCATTAATATCCTCTAGTCCTGAATATGCATGAAATATTTGCAGCGGACATTATTTAAATCAATCAATCCAAAAAATGAAGAAAAAAAATCTCAGCTCTGGATGAGGATATGGCTTAATAAATGTGTATGTGCCAAATCCAAATCACTAAAAAAAGTAACATTCAGATATATATAACTTTGATGCTTCAAAAGTGCAGCATGTTGACATGTGAAAGGTGAAAAAATGAACCTTTGGGCAAGTGTGGATACAGTATTTTGCTGGACACAATAATGTGTTGGACACAGTATTTTGTTGCACATAGTAATGTGTTGGACACAGTATAGAGCTGGAAACAGTAAAGTGCTGGACACAGTAAAATGCTGAAAATAGTGATATGACAGGATAAAAGATCATTTTGACACATATTATTCTCAAAACTGGTGTCACTTTGTTAAATTTTTCATAAGGAATCATTTGGAATAAAACATCAAAATTGTATTAAAAATATAATTTTTCCATATTATGAAATTGAATCTCCCTCCCCACTACTTTAACTCCTTTAAGCTCGAAAACGGTAAAATATGAGAAGATCCGTTGACGTACTACTGAAATCTCTCATTATGAGGAATCAAATGTAAAAAATACATCAAAATCGGATAAAAAGTAAAAATTTCTCATCTCCTGCAAAATCACATTTTTTAACCCTCTGACCCCTTTAATACAAATATCTGAAAAAGCTACAAAAATGCTTGGAGTAGGTTTTGTTGCATTTTTTATTTGAATCATTTGGAAAAAAAAACAATCAAAATCGGATTACAAATAAATAAATTTCCATATGATAGGAAATTGGATTCCCCTCCCCCCACTACTTTGACCCCTTTTAGCTTGAAAACGGTAAGAGATAGAGAAAATCTGTTGACATCCTACTGAAAGCTCTTATTGAGAGGAATAAAATGCAAAAAACCCGTGAAAATCAGATGAAAAATAAAAAATTCTCGTGTTCTGCAAAATCACATTTTTTTTACCCTTTGACTCCTTTTATACAAAAATCGGAAAAGCTACAAAAAATGCTTGAAGAAACTTTTACTGCATCTTTTATTAGGAGAAGGAATTCGAAGATACCAAATGGGCAGACAGAAATCGTTAAGTCGGAAGACAGAAAAGACCATGGTCAACAAAATGAAACGAAAGACAAACATAGAACACACAACACTACAATGAAAACTAAAGCTGGAGTAACACGAACCCT
>JAULBM010351076.1:0-18526 GCA_032357055.1 Geukensia granosissima | reverse complement strand
TTTCAAGCTTTTGTGGAGTACAATTATCGAGCTTAATTGAATTATATCTGCGTTTCCGCCTTTGTATTTATTTCACATAAAAAATTATCCCACGTTTAAGGGTTCTTGTTTTATACTATGCAGTTGCGTTTTACATACTTTTATCTGCACCTGAATTTGATTACGGATATTTAACATTGAGGGGTAGCCATCTTTGTTTTTGGTCGGAGGAAGGCTTCAGGATACGCACTTAAAATACATCGTGATTGCTTAAAAGTATCATTGCCACTTGCACGCACTTTTTTCAGTCTAAAAAAATAAAAACTTTTTTACAAAAAAAATACACAGATTTTATTTCATAATCTTATTTCCCGTTCGAAAAAACTCTGACATAGAGTATAGTCTGTTTTTTCGTTATACACTGTTCTGTTCTGGAGTGAGTTAAAACATATTGGAAATTTCAGATTATGAATAAGTAGCGACGAACAGGAATCTGTTATGTCGAAGAATCGTTTCTGTAGTTTTGTAGATTTTGCCTATAAATAAGATTGAATCATGTAAACATTTTTTGTCGTGTTTTCTTTAATTTTAATTGTCCGATTTTTTTCTTGCTTATATATTCAGAGATAATGATCATTAATGTCTTGAGACATCTTGACACGTTTTGAAAACATCAAGTGGCGTGTTGAGATATTAAGTCTTATGAAACGTTTTCAAGACAGGTTCTAAAATTTTGTTTATATGCGTTTCAATGCCTATGTACCATACTATTTTCTTGAAAGACACCTAAGATATTTTCAAGTCGTCCTGGAAATATCTTTTTCTCAGATATTGTCTCGAATACATTTGTCTTACGACATACATCCTATGTCTTAGGACATTCCGTTTGTCTAAAGATATAATATGTTTATGTTTTTACTCATGATACCTATAGCCCTTTTCAAAAACCCATTTCCGGAAGACCGTGGTTCTTTCTAAAATTAAAATTTACCATTCTGGTTCCCGGCTTCCGGGTAGTGTGGTATAAAGTTTCCATAGAAATCACCGCTAAAACGCGCATCAATTTCTGTCGAGGACAAATAGTTAAAGCTTTCATTATTAGTTTTCATAAATTAAAATGTGGAGCGTAAATACCTTAACTACTTCTGGAAGTCGTAAAAACCAAATGCTTTAAGATAAAGTACATGGGAAAGTCGGGTTTTTCTCCTTGCTTATTGTTACGTCGATGTGATAGACTACCCACAAAGGGGAACAACTCTTACAAAATCTTATTTTTAAACCAAACTCGGACTTCCGGAAATATGTTTTCTAAAAGGACTATAAGACCTGTCTCAAGATGTGTCAAGACATTAAATAATCATTTACTTTGTTTTTCGAGAGTAAGAGAAATTTGGCATGTCTTTCTGCGAACATTTGCTTTGCTTTCTTTGTTTTGACCGTACAAATCATTCAAACACGTGTCGAGTACAATGCAGGATTCCTTTATATGTTTTTGTCCTAATGCATGAAATATATGACAATAGACGTTAAGCAGCATTCACTGTTTTGGTCTCTGGAAAACCCCAAATTGTCACGTCAAAATATGTAAATGAAACAAATATCCATTAAATAAAATGTTGCATATGTTTAGAAATTTTCGAAGAACATATCTGCAACCCATCGAAGTTCTAATAGATTAAAATTTTAAATTTAATTATAAATTCACATGCATCGTATAAAAATGCATTCATGACCACAAACCTGTTACAGAGTTTGATGGCCTCTTACATTGCAGTTGACATTTGTACATTATTTATAGAACTTTGATTTATGCATCTGTCAATATGAAAATTCTTTTTTCAGCATCGACCGGAAGATTGTGTTGTGTGGTGCGTCTTTATGATTGTGTGGATGTAAATGCCTGATTTAATTTCCATAATTTTGCATCATTACCACACATTAAATTGTCCTTTGTTCTTTCTTATTTTCCGGAATTGCAAAAAGATTAATGTTTATTAGAATTTTAAAATGCAAACAATTGGAAAAGTTTATGGCCATCATATTAATTTACGATTTGTAGCTCTATGTTTATAACTGAACTGTTATTATATGAACGCTTGAAAAGAAACTGCAAAAATATAATAAAATTTTAATTATTAGTTGAAGAATTATTTAGAAAGTATTCCCCGTCGATGACTTGCGTCATATTTTGATACCGACAGGCAGTGTGTATTCGACTGAAAATATTTTATTTATAACTTTTACACAGATTTTAACCAAAGTTAGCAACTCATTGAATACAGGGGTCAACAGAAGCCGGAAATTATGCAATTTTAATATACACTTGTAATACTTCTGTTGAAAGCTTTTTCAAAAGTAAAAGGCGTTATCATTTTTTAAATTTTAATTAATTTTGCAAAATGCTGTATCTTGACGAGTATTAACCGAAACTACTTTCATTTTAATATTCTTTTGATGGTATGTGAACATGGAGCTAAAGAAAAGTCCGTCTGGGATTTACAATGTTGATGGGAGATAACTTTCTTGTCAGGGTTTTACAAAATGCCCTCTGGAATGCCCAAAGAATAACATATAATATTTAAATGCAAAATTTCGTTCTAATCTTAATGCAACATTTTATACAAGTTAATGGTTAATATCATTTCATTTTGTAAATATTTTAGAAGGCAACAATTCACAACGGGAAATTCCCCACCCAAAAGAGTTTTTATGTGCCCGAAGACAGTATTCAATTTTATGTTCTCTAAGTTTACTCACAAGGTTTTACTTCTTGACAAAATTTAGAGAAATATTTCTAAGATAAAGGTTTAAAATGACCAAAAGCCATTCTACGAAGTAAGGATTAAAGTAGAAATAGCCAGTGATTGCAGTCAAAAATGTTATCATTTTTATTAACTCATAAAACAGATGATGTACAGTTGCGATCACTTCTAACCTCTCTTCCAATATGTCAGAATTAGCTGGCAAAGAACTGTTCAAATCTGTCAGGAACTGTCCAGAACCTGGAAAGCCTCTGTCAAACCCTATCAGGATTAGAAAACCTCTGTCAGAATCTGTCCAGGGTCTGGACACCCCTCTGTCAGAAACCTTTCAAGCTAGAACAGTTTTTTTAGCTGAAATGTTTCTAGCTAGAACAGTTTTTGACAAGTTTTTATAGATACTGACTCCTTTTGATTTAAGTCATTCAGAGCTGTTCAGTTGAAAAAAACACACGCATCGTAATGCCAGCGGTAAAGGTTCCACGTATTTCGCTCTATTTAAGACAAAGGATTGTAAATTTACCAGAAAGTGGAAAACCATACGTGGAAATTGCTAGAATTTTAGAAGATTCAAAGATTAGTCTATAAGAGGAATGTGACCACCATGTCAATTGTATGTTGAACTTGTTGAAAATTAAACTACTATTGTTACTCTACTAATCCAGTTGAGTTAACATTGTTTAAATTAATATACCTATCTTTTGAAACTAGGCCCGGCACTGGGGAACCCAAAAGATGAATATTTATAACAACTGATTCCTTCAGTCATATGCCTCAACAATGAATTATTCCAATGACCGATATCAAGCAATTGCCCTCTCGTGTCTTTGGTCATCTCAAAGTCTTCACTCCGAAAATGAGAGGAACCAGTTTTATATATCATTAATATCGGTGATAATATAATTTTACCCCCGTTTTTTCCCCGAGTGACATTTCCTGTTCTGTGCAAATCGCAAATTGAAGACGGTACGCATAAATTCCATGTTAACAGTATAGTATGTACTCCCGACATTATTTTAATATCAGGGATGCCGGTATTGTAACAAAGTGAAAATTTACCAACTTCATTTTAAACCATACTTCCTGTTCTAAATGACGTCACACATCAGTGTCAGGAACTGTCCAGGGGTCTGACAGATTTGGACAGCTCAGTGGATTTTTTTGTCTCGACTTAGAACAGTTTCGTCAGAAGGCCGACCAGAACTGTCCATACCCAGGACAGATTCTGACAGATTTTAAGAGTGGTTAGAAGTGATCGGAACTGTATGAATTTTGAAGAAAATCCTCATAAAGAATGAATCCCTGTTTTACAAGCATTTAAGATTTTACATTTCCTTATTTTGTTTAATTGTAGAAGATTAAATTCATAGGATTGTAAGACCAGACTATTTATAATTAAAAAATACAAATGAGTGTAAAACAAATTTATAGTAATAATAACCCGTGATTAAGCCAATATTTATTTCGAACCAGCGCATTTCACCAAACCCATACAGCCACAGATGTACTGAATCCAAAGTGCACAATAACACACATAAAAAAGGAAATACAGGGTATATGTCAAGGCGACCATTTCCGATCTCCGTCGAAAACACAGAAAACTGTTGAATGTAAGAGGTCCTTACATGGCAATAAACAAGGGTGAAATTCCACGTCTTGTCACGATCTCTAGATCAAAAACCAACCAATACTTCGACTACTGACTTATAACAGGCACAAGCGGTACGGTATTATTTTGACGACGGTTATCACATGGCAATTACGTGGCCTGATAACGTGGATGACTTGTGACTATTGATGCTTTATTATGCAGATATTCCAATTAAACCCTGTATTTTGTCAGTGAAAATTTTTCTCATTTGCTTTGTTGGCTGTTTTGCGTTCCTGCATTGTGGAAGGTTTTGACTGGTGTCAGGGATGTTCCAACTGTTTTCTTGGTCTCTACCATTTGTGATTTGATTTCCCACAAACGGCGGTTTGCTTGCCCAAACATGGTTTGGCGTTAAATGTTGACTGTGTTTAACAGTAGATGGTGACTTTTTCTACTTTTGCAGGACCCATTCTAGTTTACAGTTGTTTAGTGTTGAAAGAGTGTCGGACACATGGTTACTTTATCGTAACTAGACGGAATAAGTTATCAAACTAAAAATCATAAATGGGAAAGGCTGGAGGTCAGGGTCGGGGATTTTCTAGCCACGGACTGTTTTCCGTCCCTTGCGAATGAATTATGAATTGCGATAGGAATTTATACATCCCGCCAAATCAACGGACGACCCTTGAGGAGTTCTACTCTTTCCGAAGAAGCCGAGTAGCCTATATCTTTACCCCGGCTACCCTCTGGATGTTTGAGTATTTATACGTCCCACCAAATCAACCGACGCTCCTTTAGCAGGAGTTTTTCAGAAATGGCATAAAATTACATTTTCGATACTGAAATTTTATATTTTCGTTCTAACCAAACAACTTATAGGTCTTAAACCAACCATGGCTTTTTAAAAATAAAAATAAATGTTTAAGGGGAATAAATATAGCCCTATCTTTAGGTTTGATGTGTATATTTTTTCAAAATTATTAATTACACTAATACAAAATACCAATGTTGAATAGATATGGAAAATTTTTGTACCTATATGTACATGCATTTTAAGGAGTAAGCTCTCATCAGTAGAAACATCCAAACTAGCACCCAAATCCAAACCAAGCCAAATCCGAAAGCAGGGACTGCAAAGTACAATTATACTAAAAATTAAAATTTAATAATTATTCTACTATTTTATGACATAAATTACAAATGTTTAACATGTAATTAATTAATTACTTGACGTACTTTACGCTTTTATTAGTTGTAGATTAGAACGGCGCAAAATTATTTTATATATGTACCCGTAGGTATTTGTGACAACACCTTAATTGTGAGGTTAAATTGTTTGCGCTGCAGTTTGTAATTTAAGTCGGTTCATGCAACTTTTACTAGATATTCAGATACCAAATCGAGAATTGTTCGGAACACGCAACTTAATTACTGTTGAAAGTAAAATCGAGTACGTCCTTCTATTTAATCTTAATTTATGTATATTTCAGAGTATCGAAAAATCAAGAAAGTTTCGCATACTCGAGTTGACTTTCAACAGTGATTAAGTTGCGTGTTCCGAACAGGGACAAATATTAAGTGCAATAAATTTCTCGAAGGCTTTCTATATTTTCAGTGCTTTAAAATGTTTGCAGATTTCTGTTAAATATTGATACATTTCATGTCAGACAAGTCTGACAACTACTAAGTAGGCCTAAGTGTCAGTGCTCAAGGTCGTTAATATATCAATGGTATATGCTTGCATTCCGTGAAATAGGTTATTTTGTTCACCTTTCGACAAAAAAAATGTGTAATATATAAATAAAATAAATTTCTTAGTAGATCCGGAGAATCAAACACATGCCAAAATGCAAATATCCTTCCGTCATGTTTACATAATTAAATTGAGTTCAGAATGGTCGTACCCCCTAGGGCGCCCGGGGTATAGAAAAAGGCCGTTCGGTTTCTCCGCCTGCAGGTAGAACCCCTGCTAAAGGGGCGTCTGTTAGTTCGAGCGGGATGTATAAATACTCTAACTCCCCTTCTCGAAGGTTGTGCCGGGGAAAGAAAAGGCACCAGGTTTCTCCGTCCTGCAGGCACTAGACCTCTTAAAGGGGCGTCCCTGATTGTGGGAGATGAATAAATTCAAAATCCGTCAAGAGGAAGAAGTTAAAGACGCCACGTGTTTAGGAAATTCCAAGTCTTAAGCACGTTAAAAACCCCTTGTTACAGCTCATTTTGAGTGGTCAGTAGGCGGCTAGTTACAAGGTTAAATTGTCCGCCCCTATCCAACCCGCAATTTTTCCAGTGGCAGTCTAAAAGTCCCTCCCTTACCAGTCCCTTGCTTACAGTCTACATATTGATTTATTGTTAAACTTGTTTTCGTCCTGAATATGCATGAAATATTTGCCTCTGGACGTTAACCAACAATCAATCAATCAATCAATCTGATCGGCAGCAACAAAAGAACCAAAAACAAAAGGAAAACCAATCTTTTGAACATAGTTGAAGAAGTTCTCAAATCCAAACAAATTGAAAAAAGCGGCAAAGACATGTCCTATGAGTTGAATTCTATATTATGTGCAAATTGCTGATAAATAAGGATGAATTTCAAGGATTAACCTCTCATCAGTAGCATTAGAACCCGCAAACCATTCCAAAGCCTCCCCGTAATGTCAGGGGTTTATAATCTAATAAATACCACAAATCTTTGTCAAACAATGTGGATTATATGACAATCATACCAGATCTTCTATTTTTATATCCAATACGGTTACACACGTGTTTTCCTTTAATAATCATTGTCATAAAATTACATAATATCGTAATATCGTCAAATTTTATGGTGTTAAAATGCCATTACGCATGGTAAGATTACATTAACTTTCATTTTTTTTTCCAGAAAATTAAGATCGTGTAATTTTATAAAGAGCATAAATTTTGCTTCGACTTATTGGTTTTTGATATTATAGACCAAAGAGTTCCTTATTGCCCCTTAATTGTCATTTCCACATGTCTTATATAACACGAGTTAAAATGTAAAATTAAAAAGTTTTTTGGTTCAATATCTCTCTTAAGAAATAAATGTCAAACCTAGGTAATCGTATATAGCTTTAGGAAGCAAAAAGTTTCCTTTCTGTCCTCGATTAAGTATGAAAATTCAAGAGGACAATATTCAATGATCATCAATATGTTTTATTCAAGCCTCGGATTCCATTATAATAGAACTATTGTCTTCCGGAACTTTTTCACGGCGGACAGTATACCCTTCTCTTACTCGGATACTTTTACTCAATAAGACAGGGGTCTTGGGCTACCCGTTTTATACGCTCACGTATACCACACGTTGTAATTAAGTTGTCTGTCAGTTATTTGTCAACAGTCGGTGGTTTTCTCCGACTACTCTGGTTTCCTTAACCAGTAAAACTAGCGCCGCAATATGACAGAAATGTTGTTGTGAAAGGCCAGTGCATGTAGAATACCCATGCGAGAGTTCCATATGTAGACAAAAAAGACAAAACAAAATCGAAATTAAAAATTGATGCCTGCAAATCTTCAAATACACTACTGTTAACTCCATTTTATATAGGAGTGGTCTAGGAAGTCGATTTAAACTTATCTGTGCTGTACAGATCACTGTATTCGATCACCTATAGGGCTTGGGTTCACGCCTGGCTTTGTACCATATAAAACGTGTTCAGTTTAACTCGCCTCGCACGTGATAAGGTTTGTCAGTTACCTGCCCAAGGTCGGTGGTTTTCTCCGGGTAAGTACGTCTTCCTTCATCAATAAAACTGACCGCCGCGAAATGACTGAAATATTTTTGAAAATGTACGTCGTTAAACCCCAATCACAAATAAATTAATGAATAAAATAACATCCGATCGCAATATTTTTAAAATATGGAATAAACGACGGTGTGTGTCCCCGGTGGCATCAAACGTGGATTTGATGTCATGAAAATTTCGACAACATCCAATCAAAATCAACGTTTTTAATTTAAAAAATGGACTTGACGACGTCAAAGGTTAATAATTATGACAGCACTTGAAATAAAATAAATGCGTATATTTCACGAGTAGAATATCGACTTATGACCGGGAAAATTCGGTCAAATACTGCTTTAAAGTTAATTCACGTCAAACAACATCTTATAATTTCTTTAGTGTTCATTAAGACTCGAAATCTGCAAATTTGAAGAAATCCTTGACCTGTGATGTTTTTTTTTCTTTTTTGAAATGCAAGATGAATGCTTTAATGGTTAAAATAGAACATAAATATAAAATGAAATGTCGTTTCATTAAACCCCTATGCTAAACATAATATACAAGAGGTTTATAACACGCTCCGCCAGACTCAAGTCCGTTGAATGAATGCCACGTCAAGAGTGAGTCCGTTGACAAAGTAGTGTACAGGTCTGTTGACAAGACAAATAGTAGCAAATGAGTACAATACAACAGAAAGTCATTTCAACAGTGAACATTACAAATATACGCATAATTTTAAAGATGTATAAATATATCTGTCAAAATGGTTTAATTGAAGAAAAAATCAAAAACAATGTTTTTCAAAAACAAACGCATACTATCTGAAAGAAGCTTAAAGGCCTGAAACTACCCTACAATAAAAACAAACCTACAGAAATGTAATTGTTCAATACGAATTTTATTTAAGACGCCATTAACCAAGGCAAGTGATTTAAATATCGCATCTTCGAACTATCAAGAGCACAACCAAACTTAAAAAACATTTATTCGTTTATTTTTGTGGACAAATGGATATAAAATCTTTTCATTCGTACTTAGTCCGTTGACGAGTTAAACACTCATGTTTGAGACTTTTACGTTAAGTTTACCGATGCGTTTGTCATTGCATATTAAGAAGATAATTGTCTGGTGATATATATTATTTGTTTAGTCAAAAGTCACAAAGATTTATTTAAAATATTTGATTTAACTGGCTTTTTATGTCAATTCATAGAACTATAGTGGCGTTAATGTCTTAACTTTCTCCATATGAAGGAATTATCTTCTGAATTCGGTTTGCACATTCCTCGTGTGATGTTTTATAAGCCAACCGTGGTTAGCTGTTGTCAGTTCATCCGTCCACTTTTTACATTATAATTTTTTCACTGAAACAGCTGAGCTATTTAGATTTTTCTCCTCTACAGCAGCAATGTGTTCGAGCCAATGGAAAATTCCATTTCATTTTATAAATTAAATTTATTTTCCCATTTATAGACTGAAACAATATTCCCACATCGAATAAGAAAACCTAGATATTTTAATGTATATCAATACCACGTCTGCTATTTTATATTAATACATATCAATAAGCCCTTTTTTTGAAAGCGTATAAACCTGATCTGGGTTTTCAATCATGCTTTTGTGGCTGATTCATAGACAGACCATCAGTTAAGAATTAATCTGAAATAAAAAGGAAGGCAGATAAGTGGACCATCACCAACATCCACAGAAAGAAACACTTTTCCAAGAAATAAGATTTCCCTTGATATTTATGTATCGTTTGAATGGTTATTAATTTCAAATACTATCACATTATTCTATCGGCGGATGGAATAAAAGCTTTTGATTTAATTATAGTTCTAAGACTTGTTTGGTAAGGGGGAATATCGATATTACGGGAAACATAAAACACTGTCCTTTCATAAGAGAAATCTAGTCAACGGAAACTGTTAACGGTCAGTATTTTGCGTGGATGACTCATCAACTGACATTTTAAGTAAAATTCTGTAACAATCTGTAAAATTCAAAATCTGCCAGCTTGTGTACAAGGGTTATTTCTATAAATGTTTAAAATACTGGTTCAATATTCTTCACAAAAAGTAGGTTATCATGGCAAATCGCTCGTTTGTTTACATTTTGTAATCACAATTATACCAAGAGAGTAAATATGACAAAGCATTCAATGCGTACTTTTTTACCGCCAACTATCACCAATCAATAATTCAGGCCGATAGTGTAACAGTGACTTCTTTCCACCACAAACCTTCTTTCCGGTGGCTTATATTACCCTAGGATACAATTTCCACTACTAAAATACACTAGGGAATTCACGTTGACGGAATAAAGTGCACTAGTGTATTTCATCCGCTAGACAGAAACAAACAGGTTAACCGGAGCCTTTACACCCGGAATGAAACTACGCTTACAAAACGACCAAAAAATTTAAAATCTAAAGATCTCCTAGAAACCCAGAATGCTTTGTGACGAGATCTGAATCGCATTGATTTAATTATGACAAGTGTATATGTAAAATTACAGGATATATACCAAAAAGATGATTAAAACATTGAAGATAAAAAAATAAAAATCGACACAAGACTATTCAAGGGGCTCCAGGAGGGTACCTACTACAGATTACAAGGCCACGTTTAAGAATGACCCCACTTTTAGGCAAATGAGACAAGTCATCAAAGGTTAGAACTTATTTATTAATAATTTGAATGTCACAAGTCACCGCAAATAATAGGGTTGGTCTCAGGGTCTCCTGTCAAACCACTTAAGGTCGTAGGTCGAATTTCGCCCTCCTGAAGGCTCATATTATGACCCGTCTTGTGACAAGCACGTGCGACGACGGTGTTTAACATATTTTTTTTAGATTTAAGCCTTCCACTTTTTCGTTGCAAAACTCGGATGAAAATAAAGAAGCAATATACTACAGTTAAAAATTAAAAATCATATCAGAAATCATTTAAATTACTCAGAAAGGTACCTGAAGAATCATAATTTTTAAATAATAAAACCTGTAAAGGTAGGTAATTCTTCATTAAATACCCAGATAATACTTAATAGAAATCCAGAATGCTTTTATGGATGACATCAAGATGGTAAACACGGGACGTATTAAATACAGTTAAATGAAAATGAAAAGATATGCGGTAAATGTCAGAAAGACAGCACTCCAACCCCAAGAAATACAGAGGGGGGAATTTACAAATCTGAAGGTACAATGTATCTTTAAGACCTCCAAAAAGAACGGAACAACAGTCCTTAAGAAAAGCTCTAAATTGCCCCAAATACACAAAACGTGAATACGTAGAATAAAACTGCTCTTACCTGTATGTTATGAAAAATGTACATGAAACAAGACATAAAATACAAAGATAAACCTATGACTTCAATTCCTGACTTGGGACAGGCACATGACACTTGTGGTGGGGTTAAACTATTTTAGTAAGATCTGAACCCTCTCCTATAGGTTGAAAGAGCTAAGTCATTGACATATAGAAACTACTCATACAGGCATATGTTGCAGTCTAGGGGCTCTTTTATACTTCCAAGGCTATTGTCGCGCGACAGTCGCGAGACGTTGCGCGATGTCATGCTACGTCGCTCGAAAATCGCTGAGTGCTTATACTTTTTGTAATTAGTTTAAACTTTTAATCTCAGTTAAATCGCGCGACATCATGCGGTAGTCGCGCGATGTTCCGACGGCAATCAAGCGATGAAGTATAAATGAGCCCTATGTCATTACGTTAGAAATTTTATTGTCGACACCACAATCTCGCCGGTATGGAGTATCCGTATCAAAGATAATGACAAATCTTTTCATGTTAAGATGAAGTATCAACTTACAACAGTCTGGTCACTTTCTCCTCCTTTTTAAGCCTCCCCCTGTACCATAAATTGACTAATAGCTGACAATTGACAATACGGCGAGTGTTTTTAAAGAGACAGGAACTGATTACCCTTCTGGAAACATGAGTTCATCACAGTTTTTGGTCGGGTCCGCTTCGATCATAGTTGTATGTTAGTTTTAGTAAATGTTTTAAACAGATGTAAAATTAACAGTCAAAGTGCACACTAAGTCAGTTAATCGCATATCATTTACCAGTCACCTTAGAAGTTTTTAGAACTTTTTACAAATAAAAATACAATTAAAAAGACTTGATTTACTTTTTGTACTAGAAATGCTTTACCAGAAATAGAATTTTATATTGAATCTATTCACAGCATTTCTTTTAATGTCCATTGTAGAGTACACAGTGTTTTGGGGTAAATTGTTATTGATTGCAATGAACTTCCTCATCCTATAAAGTAAACATATTTCATACATGCTATAGACATTCATGTCTTGTAAAACATGAATCTTATGAAATTTATACCACTGTGACAGCACATGATCCCGCCAACCACGAGACATCGGGATTTAAATGAGAATTGTCAAGTCTGTATTAATGGGATAATCACAAAATCATGTTAGCAGTTGTATCATATTGTGGTCTTTGTAACATTGATGATTGTTTAACTTTAAGGACTACAGAAACCGGATAATCAACTCCTAACAATATAACATTTTACTTATCCCATGCATTTAAACTCAACAGAATTGAAACCAGAGGCTCAACGGAGCCTGTTATCGCTCACCTGGCAAATGTTTTGTTTAACCGTGTCTGATTGTCTTTATTTTTTCAATTTGCTACATGATTGAAAAGGACTATCTGATTAACAATATGCCAATTAAAACACACAATTGTTGGTATTTTGTTGTATCGGGATACTTAACTGCACTGTATTTGATCTGGTCCAAATCGCTCCATTCATAACAAAACCACGTGTTTAAACATGCGGGCAGGTAAACTGCATTGCAATGATGAAGCTGCTTTTATACAGAACGACAGAAAAAAATCTCATTAAAAACCTCTGTTCTTTGATAAAGTTTGAGATATTGGATTATTATGTTCTTTCGAAATTTGCCAGCTAAGAGTAATTTTTATCAATAGCAATTGTTTAGACATGATAAAACTACATTCGTCAAAATTGAAACTGCAAATAATTTTTTCTGTTTCTTTGGTCGTAATAATTTACGGTATACGATAACCTGAGAGAAGTATTAAATTCTGAGTAGTTTTTTTTTTCAACAAACATTCTATTGAAGAATATAATCGATCAATAGGAATTGCGACAATAAAAACCTTGCATAACAAAAGACTTTTCACGTCAGATACACATATAGACTGAAGGTCCTCAGTAAATGCATTAAATGTTTTGTGACTGCCTTGGATTTCGATGCTCATAAATGTTGTAAGAGTATTGCGTCTTCTCTTTTTTCTCTTAAGCATATACATAAAGTTAGTTTTTCAAAAATCTTTAACATGTGCACTGAAGTGGTATCATGATTTGTATTTCAGCATTTCGTTCAACACTGCTCAATTATAGAAATTCTTTGTCATATTTATGAACTACAAAAAGATAGTAATGATTTTTAGGATGAGTGTGGCAAGGCCAGCCAGCTGAGAAAAGTATTAAATTTCATGGGAAAGAACCAGGGAAGGAATACCCCAAATCAGTCATTCCTTATTTTTTATGCTCAGATGACTTAACCCATAATCTTTGGATGTTTATTTTTTATATACCAGTAGTAAAACTATTCCACTTGTTTTTCACGTTACTTCTGAAGAAAATGCAATTTATTGTCATAATTAGTTGTCTCTAGTAAAAGAAAACAATAATTTCTGCAGAATCAATAGATTAAAATCATATTCCTTATGTGACTGGTTGTGTGAAAAATATTTATGCAGAAGATTAACAAACTTTACTTGCACTAAGGTACATTAACTTAATAAAAAGAATCTAAATTCTAACTCAACTGGGGATGTCATATTGCTTTTGTATTCAACCAATTGAAAAGTTTCTTCAATTTAAGATCTTAATGAAAAAATATACCACATTGTACCGAAAAAAAAAACAAAAAAACATTCAAACATCTTAAAGAATCAATGTTCGGAAAATCAGTTCCTGCCTCTTGAAAGACACCCATCGCATTGTCCATTTTTAGGGTTTAACTTTTTAAGCAAATGAACATTCTATAAATTTAATAAATCACAAAATATGGTGAATTGATTTGAAAATTTCAGATATTTCATAACGGTCAAATTGTAAGGAACTTAACCAGTTAATTCCTGCACTAAAGTGGCTAGTTTTGCCTCTTGAAACTATGAGCTGCTAAATATTGATCAACTTGAAAGTATAAACTTCGTATAAATAAACGCACTTGGCTTGCTTCTCCTTCCTTGCATTTCCTTTCGCAGGGGAATTCTCCACTGAACCCCCCAAATAAAAATAAACCTAATAATTAGCAAAGAAAATCTCTTTTGTCTTTTCACAAAAATAATTTAATGGCTTTCAGATATCTTTTAAAAATGTGTGAATTATTTAAAAAATATTAAAATTAATCCTATAGATTAAAATTCAGTGTTTTGTTATACATGTATTAAGCATTTGTTTGTTATTTTATATGCAAACTTGTCATTTATTGTAAGGCTGATATTAAAAAAGAGTATGATTTCAACCTTTGTGGTACACCCATTGGAACTCTCTAGATTTAAGGCTCACTCTCCTTGACATTTCTTTTGAAAAATGACGCTTAAAATGACGTAAATACATTTTCGGTTAAAATCAAGTGGTCCCTAGGTAAGCAGATGCTTAGGCTTAATTTCCCGCCCCTACTCAAACAGTCCCAATTTGGCATCATGTGGCTTTTGAATTCCCCGGCCTATCCCCTAGCTAACCCCTTTATGATTTATTGTTTGATAACTTGTTCTCGTCCTGAATATGCATGAAATATTTGTCACTGGACGTTTAACTTCAACCACTCAATCAATCGATCTTTAAAAGATAGAATATGGAATATATGCCAGAAAGACTCGATCCTTATCTTCACCTCTTTACACTAATGAACCAATTTAATATTGCTTCGTAATTTCATGCATTAAATGACTTGATAACATAGGGAAGACAAGGAAAAAACTGAACCAAAGTTTAAACAATGTTTTTGTGACGTCAAAATTCTCATTATATTTCGAATAACAAACCAGACCAAAAAACCCCCAACTTATAAAGAATGATTTAAAGTGCAATATCATGTTTTAAAGTGCAATGGGCTATCTGAATAACAATGTCCTCATTATACAAATAAGAATTTTATTCTGAATGATTTGATTTAGGATAGATAAAACGATGATCAATAAATGTAAAAAATAAAACCAGAAAATTCATAACGTAGTGTTGGCCAAATTTACATTGGATGCAAAACTTCATTTGTCGTTGTTACCATGACAACGATGTAATATTACAAAACTGCATTTTTCGACGCGAAAGAATACGAAAAGTTAACATATCAAGAATGCCTTTCAATAACGGTATGATAAATGCTAAGCATTTGCCAAAATCAACAATCTTCTAGTACACATTTAAACGTCATATCAAATTTGTTTGTAAAGTAAAGCAGTCTTGGTCAATTACCTGTTGACGTCTTATGTAAACCAACATATTTTCATGTTATTGAAAATTAAATAAAATTAGTCAAAATGGGAATAAATATTTCCATTAATGTATGGTTTTAATCTTAGTGCAAATGTAATTTTTCATAAATTTGGAAACAATTATTGCAATGTACATTTTATTACATAAGTCAATTTAATAACTGGAATTATTTCCCATAATTTGATTTGCCTGATATTGACAAATTAATTATTGGGATGGTCTTTGAAATCAAATTGTTTACCTTTGCAATAATTAACTAGGATATAACCAGCATATTTAATATTGCTTCTATATATCACGCAATTAATTACCTCATAACTTATTGTATATGATTAAAAATTAGTTGTTGCGAATGAAGAACCAAGGTCTCGACAATAACACGCTTTCTGCAACGTCAATTCCTCGCATTTATAACTTAATCAAAGCCTTAATAAAATAGAAACGTCCTTCAAATAGATTGCATGCCTCTTTCAAATAATAATGATAATAATAATTTCAGACGTTAATCTTCCATATATTCAACGGAATTCAAGTGTAGAATATCCTCCCGAGAGGTCAAAATAGACAAAGACATGAAAACCCCAAACCTTAAAGATAAAAAAAAAAAAACAAAGGCTTGGACTCTACAAAGTCCTTTACAAAACAGGAGAGGGATCAGGAAGCGTAAGCATCCCATGTCCTCTGCGCGGCATGTGTTGGGAAGTCCTTGGTCAACACATTGTTGAATTACCGGTGTTAGGTCCACAACAGATACCATATGAATCAACCAATTCAAAATGACAACCATAAAATCCAATGAGGGACAGTTCTAACCTTCATGATACTTCATGCCAGAGTTTGCTAGAATGGGTAAAAATAGGATCTGAAAGAAAAACTATCTAACGTATTCCTATAAAATTGTGTTTAGTTTGCAGATTGAAAAAAGTGCAAATAACTTGCAATTATACTTTATAGCAATCGCGAGCTGCGCCGAGTTTCCAATTCTCTACGGGGATTTTACATTATAAAATTAGCAATTTGGTTGCCGGCGTAAGGGAGAATTTTGAACCCTTCGGTCGTTTTTAAGCGTAGAAAATTGATTCCACAGCCATTGACCTTTGACCATTTCCGTTGAATTCTGATCTTTATCATCGAATATTGATCTGAGATAGGTCATTTTTCTACCCTTCAAAAACTGTAAACGGTCAAAGCTTACATGTAAACACATAGTTACCAACTTACTTCTTCATTAATAATGGTAATAAGTCTTTAAATGAATAAATAAAAATTTAAAAAAAATATAACGCCATTTGTTTAGAACAAATGAGAGGTCTTTCCCGGTCATTGTTATACTACCTTCAGTTTTTGATTTGAAAAATATATGGTTTCTAAGGGCAAGAAACACTATGGTAGTAAAAAAATATTTCTTAACTGTTTAAAGCTTGAAAAGTTAAAAAAATGGTTGCTAAGGACCTTGACCTGTGACCTTGACATCAATTTTTAGATCACATTATGCTGAACATTTTTGCATCCAAAGTTTCATTAATATATAAGCAGAAAACCTCTATTTCGGACCCCAAAATGGATTTGGGGGCTATAGGATAAAAACGATGCTGTTTCTGGATGACCAAACTCTGAAAATAAGCATGCCCAGCATGTCATTGTGTCTAAAAGGAAAACAAAATAATGCGTCAAACAATTTACTATGTCGAACATATTAGTGTGTCAAGCACAATATTGCATCTACACTCATTTCAATTTTTGAGTTTCAGGGTCCGAATTATTAGGTCCTTTTGGGCAACGCTCGTCCACGAACTGCTTTAGCGCCATGAAACGTCAGTTTGTTTATGGATAATAAAACGACCGCCAAAAAAAAAAAAAAAAAAAAAAGAAAAGAAAAATGCGGTCGTACTATGCTATGGGTCTGCAATCGTTTTCGTCGTCCATCTGTTGACATATTGGTTTTCGTCAAATAACTTTGTTCTGGTCGACCGATTTCCATGAAGTTTTAACAATGATTCTTGCTATAGTATGAAGCCCGGGATTGAAAATGGAGGGTCTTCCTATACCCGTTTGGAAACTAGCGGTCCAAAGAAAATTCTATTTTCGTGTGTTTGTGCGATAATTTTGTTCCAGTTGACAGATTTCCATGAAATTTTAACACAGTCATTCTTGCTATGTACACAGTAAAGGCTGGGTTGAAAATGGAGGGTCTACCCCCAAACAATTGGAAGCTAGATTCTCAAAAGGGCTGAAAATGGTATTTTCATACTTTCGGGTATGGAGCGTTAATTTTCTGTCCTATTTCGAGGCAGTTTTTTTAGCTCACCTGGCCAAAGCTCATTTGAGCTTTTATCATGGCTAAGCGTCCGTTGTCGTCCGTTAGCTTTTTACACTTTAATCTTCCTCTCTGAAACCACTAGGCCAATTTGGACCAAACTTGGCATGGATGGTCCTTGGATGGTCCCCTTACAGAATTATATTCGATGACTCCGCCCACTAATCATGATGGCCGCTATGACTAAAAATAGAAAATTCTGCAAAAAATCGATTTAATATCTTCTCCTCTGAAACTACTCGGCCAATATTGGGACCAAATTTTGGTGGAATGATCCTTGGGTGGTCCCCTTTCAGAATTATTTCTGACTACCCCGGCCGCTCACCAAGATGGTCGCATTTACTAAAAAAATGAAAATTTGACAAAAAAATCATTTAAAAATCTTCTCTGAAACTGCTTGGCCAATTAGAACAAAACTTCAACCGCAAACCAAGATGGTCGCCATTACTTAAAATAAAAAATGACAAAAATTCATATAAAAATCTTCTCTCTGGAACAACTTGGCCAATTCGAACCAAAGCTGGCAGGAATAATCTTTAGATGGTCCACTTTCAAAATTATATCCGACGATCCTACCTACCAACCAAGATGGCTGCTGTTACTAAAAGTAGAA
>JAULBM010351065.1:0-12153 GCA_032357055.1 Geukensia granosissima | reverse complement strand
GTCAATTTGCCAACTGACCCGATAATTTTCGTAATCGGGCCAGTTCACATTTATTGATTTTATCAGCCAGTACACATTAAAGGAAAGCGGGTCAAATTACCGATAAAGTATTTTACTGGCATGTCAAATGAAAAGAATTGCATTAGATATTTATTCTTGTTTCCATTACAACACACATCCCATTAGAAATTTTGCTTCATCATATCTAACAACTGTTCCTCAATTAAATCCAAATAAACCACCAGACATTAAATTTAAATAAGCATGCCTTCTATCCCTCCACCCTACATATAAAACTGAAACAGCCCTTGAACCTTGCAAAAATATTTTGCTATGCCATTATTTGAAAAAGAATATATGATTTTTCCTTATGTCATATGTGTTTTCTACAGATCACTCACACATTTTTTGCACATGTAACTGTATTTACAAATTTTTTATTTGTATCATTCTCTATAAAAATACAAACTTGTGTATTCCTCTTCTTCTGATGACGTTTCTACTGTTCCACTCTCCTCTCTGACTTCCTTCAACAACCTGAAAAAAAATAAAATGACACAAAAAAGGGTCATTACCATAGTTTTTTTAAAATTTTATCCTTGACAGCATAGGTGATCTTTGGTTGGGTCTTAAAATGTTGGTCTTTCCAATTTGCTTTGAATTTTTCTACCAAAGAAATATCTCTAATTCAAACTGTAATATTTTGATGTAAACTATGTTGACCACCACATTTGGAACCAAACTAGACTTTGACAAAATGTGGTGGGGGCACTAAATTGCAGTAATATTTACATTTAAGCTAAGCAAATTATTGAAACAGAGGTGTCAAATTTGAAACTAAAGATGGGTGGTGTACATGGATAAATATTCAGTAAACATATTAGCATTCACAGATTTCAATTTTCATGGAAATACAATTTCAAACCTTGTTTTCAGCTTAAAAATTTTGTGTATAATGCTTATCTTGTAGTGAGGCCAAGTTTAAAATTGATATTTAGCGGGAAGGAATTTGCTGGAATCCAATGTAAATCATATCTGCACTTTTAGTAAAATACACTGTTTTATATATATATATACACAGTCTTCTGAATGCTAGACATCTGGTCATGGTCCCATATTTCACATAAATAGAAAATACAGGTTTACATACAGTTTATTGTAAATATATAGAACTTGCATTGTGTCATCTAAAGCATAACAATGAAGATGGCCAAAATTAAGACACTATGAAAATTAATGCATTTATTTCACCATTTTTTTTAAAACTGTATAAAAGTACGCAGAACTGATAAGAGTGCACTTTTAGAGGTAAAGTAAGTTTCACTGAACTGAGTCTTTCACTTTGTATTAAAATTAGAAAAAACCCTTGGAGAAATCTTCATAACTCCTATAAAATGCAACAGAGAATGGGCTCTGGTTACTTTTGTATATTTCAGAATTTGTATATATATTCTAAATTTTTTTCCCCTCATATGGAAAATTGGGAATTTTTGTCATAACAATTTTTGCTTACAGGATTTTGGAATTTAGAAATGTAAAATATTTTTGATAGATTTTTATATCTATTGACATATATTTATAGGTAATTTCCAAAAGAGAGAAAAGCTTTGCAGTACCAGAAATGCAAGATTTTAGAATTCGTCGCACTTTAATAATTCACAATTGGTAGCAATTTTGACATGAGCACAGGATAAACAATGTGCCTGTGATACTTAGAACACCAATTCTATTGCTGGTAAGAAAAATTTAATCTCATTCTAATTTTCCTTTTCAAATTGTGTTATAGTTTTAAAAAATAATAGCCAAAACATGAGAGACTCGTTCATTGAAATGTATTATAGGAATTCTTCTGGTATATTTATGAACTAACCTAATTAATTTCTTCTTAGATCTGTGTTCTATGGTTTTCTCTTTAGGGTCAGGTTCTGGTGGTTTATAATCAAACTTTAAATGTTCATCTATTGGAAGGTTTCTCAACTGATCTAAAACTTTCTAAATAAATAAAACATCAGTCATAGGTGAAAACATTTCTTAAATGATTTTTTTTGATTAAGTTGATGAGTATTCCCATAACAGTACTATTTGACTTTTTTTGTTAATATTCCATCAATTAAGCATTATTTTGTGTATTTATTTTCACTGATACTCACAATATCAATATTTAAATTGAAATTTTGAACAAAAAACTAAACAATTTTATTCTTGTCTTTTCTTCAGCAAAAATGCAGAGGTTTTGCAAATCCACAATTTTTTCAATGAATTTATACTCATAATGTTCTAAGAGCTTAAAACAAGTACTGATTTTCACAGCTGATCTGCTTAGTTGGAAAATAAATTCAAATCTAAGAGAAATTATTTGATGTTTTGGTTGTTCCTTTTTTAACATATTCTTCAGATATGTGGGGGTTTGAAAATAAGGCTACTATTGAAAAATTACATCTTCAATTTTGTAATCTCATATTGGGAGTAAGATCATCTACACCAAATTTTATGGTATATGGGGAACTTGGGAAATTCCCACTGGAAGTACATATTAAACAAAAAATGGTGTGTTTTTGGCATAGAATAGCTTCTAATAAGAATAAATTGTCAGGGAAATTATGATTGTGGTTATAGTGAAATATGGAATATTCAAGAACTTTGTAAAGGTGAATATTAAACAGTGTCTACAAGACCAGTTTATCCAAAGATGGTTCACTGATATGAACAATTCATCTAGAGGGGAATACTACTCTTATTTTAAACAGGAGTTTAGATTGGAACCTTATCTTTTAACACTAATATTGGGACAACGGGTACATAAGTAAGGGTTTGTAATATTAAATTTCCTATTGAAACTGGTAGATGGCGGAAAATACAAAGGGACGAAAGATTTTGTACAGTATGTGGATCTGGTCTTTGGGACGAATATCATTATTTTTTTTTAATGTAATAATAACGAAGTTATAGATATCAGAAGAAAATTTATTCCGATTTATTACACTAGGTATCCTAATAGAGAAAAGATGTATAGTATGTTAAAATATTGTAATGTAAAAGTATGGATAAATTTATCAATTTTCATTCAAAAAATCCAAAAGTTGTTAATTTGATTTATCATTTGTATGTTTACGTAATGATTCATTGTTTTTTGTCATCGTACAGGTATGTGATTGAAATTGTGTAATATTTATATGTATATTTATATGCATTTACTCCTGTTATGCAGTAATCTGCGGCTGAGTTAACTTCTTAATAATCTAAGATGAAGAAAAGACAGACAACTACAACCTTTAATGTGACAAAAATGGATGAAAAGTAAAACTCTAATTTTTCTGCTGACTTAAAAAATTTTCAACATTGCAAGAAAACTTATAAATGGCTGACAACTCAATCTCACCAAGAACCCATTCTTGATGATGCAATCATTACAGAAAACTGGTTGAAAACTAATTTCAACATAATGGCATTTGGTTACATAGATATCTGCCTTTATAAAATGATTATTTTAATACCTAAATTTTTTAAGAAGGAGAAATCTGCTGTATGGCGAGATTTGGTACCTGGCCAGATAGGGACATCCGACAGCAGAAGTGTTGGAATACATTTTCAACCGATTGTAGTTTATATCTGCCATAAAAATGACTTTTTTTATTCAATGATTAAAGATGTACCTGTCTAGACAAAAGTATATCCCTCAATAAATCACCATAATACTTCTGTTGTCTAAACTCGTACTCTCGATATTTTACATTACGTATCATTCCACTGTATTTAGCTATGTCTGGAGAGAAGAAACCACCTAAAAATAAAAGACCATTAATGATTTAATATGGTTATTTTAAGTTTCTTAAAGGAAAAATTGTTTGTGCTCTTAATTTCAATGCAGAGTTCTCCTTTTGTCTTGGCCTGTTAATTCTATTCCTACAAACTAAATATGCATTGAAATAAATATCATTTAATACAGTACTATAAGGTAAAAGTCCAAAACGTTTGTAAAATAAGAGGATAAATAATAAGGTCACTTTAATGTGTAATAATTTTGCCAACACCATGAAATAATATATGGTCAAAACCAAAGAATCAACATAGAATATTTAAAATTTTTACTATGCAACTATGCTCTTGCAGTCTTATCTCAAACCATATCCATGTTTATCTCAATTCAGAGCAAGATGAAATATTTATTGACATTATAAAGTTGTTACTTTTGAAAGTTACAACTCATCATTGTTCAATCAAGATATTTCTTTATCTTGAGTATAATGTAAAAAATACATAAATTTTCTAATATGAGGACCAAGATAATGCATTCCATATGTTCTTGCCCCAAAACTGGCTAAAATATTATAATTTTTGCCAGTTTTCTGAAAAAAATCAAAACTTAACCAAAATTCCAATTAGTAAAAGATGTCTTTTGGCAATAAAAGCATTTGATGTGATGATGATGATAATCAAGTATTTAAATCATATATTTTCAGCAGTTGTATTAACAATTCTATTTTGGGGGCAAAATGTAGGACTTATAATACCTCTTACTATGCCAAAAGCTATCTGAACTTCTTAAAAGAACTATTAACACTAATGCTTGATGACTGGTCATGTGTTTTGCTTCATCAATTTAAAAAACTTATATTATCAATTCACCTTAAAAAAAAATCAATTTTATAAAGTTAAAACAAAATATTTTGGAAACAATATACGAACTTATGAGTATACTGAATACCATACCTTTTAGTTTAGTATGAAACTGCTGCACAGGATTTCCAAACTTTATATTTTCACCACTGAATAATTTCCTGAGAAAAATAAAAATAATTAATTTTAAGAACTGTTCCAAAAATAAATATATAAATGGGTTATGAAGATATTTTTAATCAACTCCTCCATGGATACAATTTTATTGCATACCAAATGAAATTTGCTGCAACAAAAGTGAACCTGTATCAAAAGTTTAACAGTGAAATATATCATATTATATATCGTTGGAATTCTAATTTTTTGTCACAGCTGTAGCTAAAAATTTATTCAACTTGAAATAAAAAATTTCCCAATAGGGTGTTATGTTAATTTTTTCGACTTTGTCAATTTGCTTCATTTTGATGTACAAATAAACGATTGTCTCAGGTAAGAAGACATGATACAATTTTGTTTTGTGGCAGATACTTTTATGGCAGATAAAAGTTGAAATTTTAAGAATAAAGTCTGGCTTTTATACTGAAGTGGGGTATTTATCTATGAAAAAATGCCATTTTAAGACAATTCTTTACAATGTCAAATATTTAACATACAGGGGTAAAGGGATATTTTTTGTGCTGAGGAAAACTAAAATTTTAACTGCAGGATGAGTTGGGACAAAAAAATTAGAATTTTAACAATATATAACATGAAATACTTCATAGCTGAACTTTCGATATGTTTCGACTTAAGTTGTGGCAAATTTTGTTTGGTGTACATTAATTGCTTATTTCCTTTAATTGTTTGGCGGATCTTTCCAAAATAACTACCTCTTATCAAATTTTAATTCTGACACCCTCAAACACCACCCCCTACAATCAAAAAAACAAGTTTACCAATGTTGAATAAATATGGTCAGTATATATATGCAATGTGTTCATTTCAAGGAGTAACCTCTCATCAGTCTCATTGGAACCAAAACATAGAAAGTCCAAGATCCAAACATAGTAAAAGAAGCACTCAAATCTAAACAAATGGAAATACGAACCCAAAACTGATCAATTCTGGAACAGAACTTACCTATTTCAAAGAACATGAATACTTATGGGAGGTTTCAACATACAGTTTACAAGTATTTGACAATACAACACTATAATGCCATGTACTGATTTTACTCATTTTTTTCTTTCTTTTATGTATTATAATGACCCAAAATATTTAACATGAGGATAGTGGATAAATAACATCTGGTCTTCTCTTTTTCTTCTCCTTCAACTCTCTTCTGCAAAGATTTCCATTTAATGTACAAATTTAGCTTTTTTCCATCAAACATGTAAAATGGCACAGAAAAGCAACTTTCAGCAGTCTTATTTCAGTTCCAATTCAAGGACTCCTTATAAAATTTTCCCTAGCTACAAGTGTACAGCTGTGTATTTTTTAAACTTACTGTACAGTTGCTTCCTTTTCTTCTCTGTCCTTCTCTGGGAATGAGGGAAGAAATTTCTGAAAGACATGAACCAGTTGTTTCTATATTGCCTCGTCTTACATTAAACAAATATCATTTAGTTCAATTGTAGGTTTACAGAAATACTTGAAGATGTGCAGAACAAGATTTTTAAAAATTTTGGTGGGTCTCAAAATAGTAAAATACAAAAAACTTAAAATTTTAGTGAGTCCCAGAGAAAAAAGATGAGTTCTGGATTCGTCTTAATGAGCTGAGAGTATCCCTGGGTATACTCATGGGTAGAAATTATATCCCTGAAAAACTTTACACAGAGAGGACCACAAAACAACATCTTACTTACCATGAATATCTGATTCAAGGAAACAATGGCAAAACTGTTACAAACATGACAAACAATGTATCAAACACTTTTAAAAGAAGGGTTCTCAAATTCATATTTCATACAAGTCATTTGTCTGAAGAAAGAGGATATAATAGCAATACATCGATTACCATGCTGATTTCTCTATGGATTTAGTTTAAAAGTTTAGATTTGTGACAAAATGTTTATAAATGATTCAACATCAAAATGCAAAGAAAAAATGTTAATCTGTTTGATTGTTCATTAAAATGTGACATGTAAAGACTTGCAAAAATTTTTCTGTCACTGTTGTTTTTCACTATATATTTCATATAAAACCACATTTTTCAAAAAATAATTGTGAAGTCATTTGTTATCCGATATCAATTGAACAAAGAAAATTTTGCAGTTTCATTGTACATTTTGACATAACTTTCTAATTGACAGATTGAAAGTAGCAATAATTTAAACAGAAATATAAAGTGAAAATGACAGTGACTGAAGACCTTTTGCACCACTCTGTAGTCATGTAGTTACCATGAGGTGTTCCCTTTGAGCTGGATTTAATACATTATTCCAAGTGTCAACACTCAGGATCTCATTAAATACATATTTCTGAAATTAAAATAAAATCATAAAGTAACTGTTAAACATGACACACAGCCAAGTAATTTTTTATCAAATACTTAGTCTGAGGAAATTTCTGTTTTAACTGGACTGAATCGGGGCTTAGTTCACACAGTAGTATTTAAATCACAAGGAACATTTACAGTAACGAAAAATATCATTGGTCAGATTGACAAAATGAATAACATTTGGATATGACTAGCACAGGGTCATTTACAGGTGCATCAAATGTCCAACATTGTTCTGGAACTTATTTATTTCAAAAACCTTAATTCTGTCCAATAATTGGCGTGGGCCATATTGGGTAAAAAAAACATGTATCTAAGACAACATCCTCTGTATCATTGTCTTAGGCTATGGATTGTGCCACATTGGGACAAAAATATGTATCCAAGACAACATCATCTGAAACACTGTCTCATGCTATGGACTGGGCCATTTGGGGACAAAAAATATGTATCCAAGACAACCAAGACAACATCCTCTAAAACATTGTCTCATGCTAAGTTACCTTAGCCACTGTATTCTAATTCATGTATTTTGTTCTGTTTTATGGAAAGTCTAATAAATTAGTGAATTAAGTTATAAATAATACAGAAACAGGAGATGTGGTATGAGTTCTATGAGACAGCCATCCAAGAGTTTAAATTAAACATCTACATGTTGTCATAAGGCCTTCAATATTGGACACATATCCACAAACCAAATGCAAGCTGTTGAAACCTTCAAAATTGGTTGGTTGGTTGGTTGGTTGGTTGGTTGATTGATTGATTGATTGATTGATTCTTAATGCCCAACAGCAAATATTTCATTCATATTCAGGACGAGAGCATATTAATGAATGTTGAAAAATGAATTCTGCTTTAAACTAGACTGACAAGTTGAGCTGTATTTTTCACATGCTAGTCTGCAAGAAGAGATGTCACTTTACCCAGCCACATTATTCTAACTCTAGGCCCACCATTCTTTACTCTGACTCCTCCATGCTGCATGCTAAGCAAAGAAGCAAGAAATACCAATTAAATGTCTTTGGTTTGACCCGGCCAGGGATAAAACCCATGACATTCCACCATTTAATCACTGGGCAATCCTTAAAAAAATGACAATATGATGTGGATAAAATGAGGCAGGAGAACTTTCATCTCAACAGTCCTACATTACATCTGAAGTCTAAGCATGGTGTTCTACAAAGAATAAAAGTTTCCTTCTACAATTACTGAATTACATGACACAAATTTGGGGATTCAATACACCTAAGATAATTCATAATTGTTTTATCTAGTAAAATTGAGTTCAGACCAGGAAAAGTAGTTATCTTGATGGACAAAAGATCTAGCCAATTCTATGATGACATAACTGTGTGATTTTTCCATATTTTTTCAATTTCAAGTAGCTTAATAGTTTCAACCAGTCTTTAGAACATTTTTATGAAAATGAGGTTTCAAGCTGACTGAAAGCTGACATGTCTTACTAACGACTAAATGAATTAACCACCAACATTTGACAGTTTCTTGTGAAAGTCTTGCCATATTGGCAATAATTAAAATTACCTGTTCTGTTAAAGCTTCAGGCAGCATTATTTCTTGCTTCCCCACCAAACATCTTTCCATTTTCTTCCCTCCTAGTTTTGGGACATTTCCTCCCCATGGGCTATCATCACCATCATCCTCTGAAGGATCCCACATACCCTCATCAGAAGACATGGTTCACCTAAAAATGGATATCTGTCAATTACAACTGATGGGATGTTTGGTTCAAAATTATTTGCTTCCTCACTGATGACATGGTCGACATAGACATTATCGTTTTCAACATTGGGATATCAGAAGTTTTGCATTTAATATGGCCTTATTATTTATTGAGATTGTCAATAACATTGACATCAAACTTTATATCGGTTTGAATACTTTTTATACTATAATAACATTGATGCACTTTGTTACAAAGTACTGCCAATATTGACGATGTCAATTCATTATCTCTTGATTTTAAGTTCATTGTGTCTTTCAAAGAGAGTTATGTTACTCATTTTTTTAATGAGGTTGCTGAAATAGGCAGTAGACAGGAAAGGGAGAGCAAGTTAAAATCGTTATGCCAAAGTGTCTTTGACAGTTAATTTTCATTAAGATTCCACACTGCCATACATGTAATTTTCCCTCAATCTCAAAGATTTCCAAATGAAAAGACTTTCCTTTATTATTGATAACAGCCTTACAGGCATCGATACCTACATCAATATCGACAAAGATCTATGATATCCATTCAAAATAGGGTAAACTATTTCTGAAGTATTTAAACCTTGCTAATTAAAGAAATTAAAGAATTTCTTGATTATTTTTTACATCAATGTCTATAATGACAATATCGATTCTGATTAGGAAAAATCAATGTTGTCAATATCAAATTGGTTTAATATATTGCACATGTATGTAATGTCCAGCTGTAAATATTTCATGCATATTCAGAACAAAAACAAGTTAACAAAAAATAAATCTATAAATTTGTAAGTAATGGGTAATTACATAGTGAAGATTAATCCATATAGGCAAACTTTTATTTGTCTAAAAAAAATCCCTATACATCTAAAGAAATCTCAGATCAATTTGGTAATTTTGAAGAAATTGAATCAACAGCGTATGCACTTTTATTTCATCATTTTATTTCAACAATAATTGACATTTCTTTTAATTATAATTAATGGTTTTCCAGTTAGTTAATTTGCATTAATATCATAGTTCATTTGTTTTCATTGGAGATCCTGGTATGCTCAACCACTTCACTGTTTAACTGCTAGACCCACAGTGACCCAGTTGTTTCAAGCTGTCTGCCATTTTGTTGACTATCATAAAGAACCACACCCGTTTCTACCTATTTATATTTCTCTTCCCTTCGGCAGCATATAAAGGACAAAATGTCCAATGAAAACATCCTGTCTTGAAAAGCATAATGTGCTCTTATTCGGCTTGTTTTATTTAAAATGGAAAGTGCTTGTCTTGCTTCAAGAAAACTCAAACACAGGAACATGGAAAACTACATATTTTTTTCATATGAAATGACTGATTTTAATTGGCAGTCTTCACATGTCATTTTTGAGATACAAGAGTGATACAGAACAGCATACTTTTATTACTATGTCACGTGATTCTGAAGATGTCCAGGTACATTATGTCTTACAGTCAGTACTTGCTATGCATTGCATATGTTAACTTCACTGGATGTTAAACAACAATCAATCAATCAATTAAGCGTATATTTTACAGACAATGACAGATGCATATTTACTAATATTATGTTATTAGCAGTTGTAATAATTACATTCTATTTCATTTTTGTAGATAGAATTTTAGACAAGCATAGCTGCAATTAACATTACTGCATGATGACACAAGTATTTTTTGTTTCGAAGTGATCTTAAATTTACGTGCCACTTCATCAGTAAAACTCTAAGAATTTTCTTCAAAACTGTGTAAAAAAAAATTTCTCATCACAACAAATATTCTTCTCAATAGGGAAAGGTAAAATCATCTACAAATTTAAAAGGATATTTGAGACTTGTTAAAATTGTGTGTGTTAGACACTTAATGTCAATAATAAACCTGAAATATGCAGCTGGGATTGCATAAAACCTGTTGTGTCATCCCAAGAATGACAGGATTTTGAAATTAATGTACTGCTCTCAGAGGGCACCATTTGGTACGTTTTTGAAACATTTTCCAGGGGGAATCCATATTGCTTTTAAATCAAAAAGGGGCTGGCTTTAATGTAAACAAACAATTACAATACTGGTTCAAGTATTGAACATTTAGTGTAAGGTGCTCAAACAGTTAATTTCAACACTGGGCCTAGTTTTCCAAATAAGTGTACAATCCAACTTTTAAAAAACAACCCCTGTAAAACCCCACATTGCAGTACTTTCTAAATAATTTTAATTTTCTAATTATGGATTCTATTATTTTTTTTTTTAAATTATCAACATATTAGTTATTAGTTATATATATATTCCTAATACAAGTAAAATAAACTGTATATCTTGTCAACCCCATTCAAGAACAAGTATCAGGATTTGTTTGAGGTCACCCAAGGGAATTTCTGGTATTAAATGAAAAGTAACACTGCGACAACAACACAGTTCTTTACGTGAACTATTTTGTGACAGCTCACAGAGTATCGTGGATAAAACTGTCCAAACTATGAACGTTTATTTACAACGTGTAAAGGTGATGTCAAGGACTTTGCATGCTTTCAGAAGAGGAAATAAAATATGAAAATGTAACATTCTAGAAACCTTCCACGAGCAGGTAAAGCGTGAAAACAATGAAATTGAATGTTACACTACAGGAAAATAACCTATTTGTCGTTTTACCTTAGGAAAGTTATGTTTAAAACACGCTTCTACTTGAATTTCGCAGAACAATGTCAGGTGTATCTTGGTACAAAATTTCAACCGGAAGTTCTTATTGGCCATCATGGTTTCTTGCCGGGTGCAAATTCTTTTTCGCCATTGGTCGAAAATGACTAAATTAAAAATATTTTGGTATAAATTGCAGTAAACAAATAGTTATAAAATAAGAACATAATTAATTGTGCTTTAACTCAATGTCCGATTTACTTTCAAATAATTGTATTCAATTTTATCAAATCGTTTACCCAGGTTTCATTCATCTCAGAAATGGCAGCCAGCCTCGTGTGCCGGGTTCACCCGGTTGTTTTGTTTAGTATTATTGATTCATATGAAAGAAGGAACGAAGACGCAAGAAGGGTGATCGGAACATTATTGGGTATACCCTTTGGTCAGATTGGAATGACTTATCAGTTGACGGTGTTTTCGCTGCACGTTTGCTGCAAAAAAAGTTTAATCAAATTTCATACATGGCATATGGTTGAGTTGATTGATAAATTAAATTAAATCTGGGACTAAGAAACACAGGAATATGCAAAATTTCACGAGCCTCGCCGTTCCATGTTACCTGTACACGACTGGATTTTTTAGCGATTTCTTTGTTGAAACATAGTCAACTTGTGCCGAGGTGTGAGAGAAATGTAACAATAGAACATTTATGAAATG